>RJWM01000897.1:0-20809 GCA_004363535.1 Dasyprocta punctata | reverse complement strand
AATCTTACAGATGTAGTAAATGCAAAAGGGCAAGGGTAACATAAAAGATATCATTTTTGATCATTTTTTAAGCATATAGTTCAGCACTAGAGATAGAGCTCAGTGACACATTTGTCTAGTATGTGTGAGATTTTGGTTCCCATTCCTAGAAAGCAAAGGGAAAAGAAGAGAAGAGAAGAGAAGAGAAGAAAAGAGAAGAGAAGAGAAGAGAAGAGAAGAGAAGAGAAGAGAAGAGAAGAGAAGAGAAAGGAAAGGAAGGGGTGGGGTCAGTTTGACAGTGTGGAGTACATTCACACTGTTGTGCAATCAATCCCTAGAACTTGTCTCACCTTGCAAAGACTCCTCCAAAACTATTTCTTTTTTTTTTTTTTATCTCAACTCGTTTCATCTTACTGTTACTTATTGTCAAATGACAAAACTACAATTTAGTTTAAGGAATTTGTGGGGGAAGAGTGACAGTTTGGTTGGTGCTGGGAATTGAAACCAGGGTGCATGCTATAGTTAAAGATCTTAACTTGCTTTTTTTTTTTTTCCTAATCTAGAATGAGGCACACTTGGTTCCATAGAACAATAAGTGTTACAATGCGATAAACAGAAGAGATTGGTTTGATAGTCAGAAAAGGGATGAAGAAAGTAGAAACAAAACAACAAAAAGCAAACTGATCATTTCAAAGTTACTTACCTTTTACGGTGGGTACAAGGAGACAGAAGAATAGAAAAATGACTGATTATTACCAGTTTACCTCAAGTTACCTTTTTAATGTAAGAATTAGGGCAGAGGGAACTTCATTTACTGTGTCAGTTGAAACTCACTTTATTGGAAATTTGTCTACTCCTCATTGTTCAAGTTAGTTTTAGCTTACTGAGGTGGTATGTTAGCACAAGTGACTCCATTTGGACTGTTAGCCTGGTCCATTGGTGCCTATTGTAGAAATCTGGTCCAAAACCATGGTCAGGGAGTCCAGACCTCACAGCCCTACCCAGAAGTTTTATTAAAAAATAAGTTTTCTAATTTTCTGTAATCCCAGCCCTCTGGGAGACTGAGACAGGAGATCACAAATTTGAACCCAGGCCAGGCAATTTAATGACTTAGTGACACCCTGTTACAAAATTAAAAAACAAAAATGCTTGGGAATGTAGCTCAGTGGGAAGGCCATAGGTTCAATTCCCAGTACCAAAATTAGGGATTGGTGAGGGGAGATGGCTATCTTTCTGTGAATCAGGAAGGCTTAGGAGTCATTCCCTAGACTATGGCAGAAGTGAAGCCATGTGATTTCCAGAGTTAGGTTTTACAAGGCTATGCAGCTTCCTCCAATTTTCTCATACTACACACTCCACCCAAGTTCCTTCACCGAATACTCCCGCTGGGAACTCAGCCACCAGGCCAAGGAAAGCCAACTCTCTGTTCACACTCCCTTCCGAGCCCAGCCTTCAAGAGATTTCAACCCAGGTGCCAGGCATGAAAATAAAAAGCCTCCAGATGATTACGGCCCATAGCCTTTCAAGACATGACTTTTAAACTCCCAACTAAGGCCCCAGACATCACAAAGTAGAGATGCACTACACATGCTATACCCTGACTAAATTCCTGATCTTCAGAACCTGAGAGCATAGCAAGCTTTTTGTTTGTCTAAAACAGAATCTCCCTATGTTGCCTCAAACTCCTAGACTCAAGGGATTCTTTGGACTCAGCCTTCCAAATAGCTGGAACTACTGGCATGCGCCACTTCACCCAGCAGAAGTTATTTCAGTGCTACTAATTTAGTGTGATTTGTTGCACAAATAGACAATACATAACTGAAATACATGGTCACATTTCTAGTATCATAAAGAAACTGGCTTTAACTACTAGTCAAGAATATCAGTTCATAGGTTGAGGATATAGCTCAGCAGCATAAGTGCCTGCTTGGCAAGCATAAGGTCCTGAGTTTGATTCCTGGTACCACACACCCACACACACAAAATATTGATTCGTTTGTGAGTGGTAAAACTAATGGAGTTACAGGTGCTTAAAAATCAAAGAACTGAGCAGGCATGTTGGTACACATCTGTAAACACAGCACTTGGGAGACTGAAGCAGGAGGATTGTCATGAGTTCAAGGCCAGCCTGAGCTACACAGTGATTTCCTGAATTATACAGTGAAACTCTGCCAAAAAAAAAAAAAAATCAAGGAATTTAGAATACTCAACTAGTAGTCAAACTTTCTAATATTGCTATTATTCCATTGGTAAGACTTATGATTATGGATTAAAATCCTGATAAGTCTGTAGAAGTAGATCATTCTGATCTTATGTCTAGCTTTTCATGAGTTGAAATGTTCTAGATCATGGGGTTTATATGAATGTTTGATATCCACAGAAGGTCCTGCAGCAGTCCCCACTTGGGAAAGAGAAGATTTGGTTCTAGTGGCTGTGAACTCCTTAGAATAAAATGTGACAATCCGTTCTCTCACTGTGGACCTGTTATGTCTGTGGTCTGGGGCAAGGTTCAAGATTGAGGGCCCTTTCTCTATTGGAGCCCTCAATCGGAGCAGTCCTTGTGGCATTTAACAGAAAAATGGAGTGTCTATTTATAGCATTGATGAGCCTCAGTAGGAATTATGTGGAGTGGTAGATGGCCTGTGAAAAATAAAACCATAGAATTCTTTGAATAGTCATCATATTTTCTAAATAATAATAATAATAATAACAGTATATGCAGATATTAAATGGTTGGTATTGTAGAATTTTTAACAGTAAAGGTAATACACTGAATAAAAATTAAATTTATTAGTTTACAAAATTCTACATCTATAAAAGGGTTGCTACTATAACAAAATATCATACACTGGGTAATTTCTAAAGAACATAAATTCATTGCTTACAGTTTAGGAGGTCAGGAAGTCCCAAATCAAAGTGCCGGCAGCTAGAATTTTCACTGTCTAGTGAGGGGTTCTCTCTGCTTCCAACATGGTGCCTTATTTCTGGAGTAGGGGGCTTTACACTATGACATTGGTCATTAAGTGTCAACACTTGAATTTTGAAGGGGTCACACCAAACCATAGGTGGTATGTAAGGAAGAGTAATAATAAAACCATAGTTTCAGTAATTATTAGCCTAAAACCAACATTATTTCAATTCCAGGCACATCCAGCGATCTGATCTTTGATAAAGGAGCTAAAAATGTACACTGGAGGAAAGATAACCTCTTTAATAAATGGTGCTGAGAAAACTGGCTATCCACATGCAGAATACTGAATCTAGACCCATATGTCTTACCATGTACTACTAAACTAAAATCAAAATGGATTGAAGAACTAAATCTTAAAACAGAAACCCTTAATCAGCAGGAAGATAAAATAGGAAAAACTTTCGAAGACATAGGCATAGGAAAGGACTTTCTGAACAGCACAAGAGCAATAGAAAAAGAAATAACATGAAGAGTCAACAAATGAGACCATATCAAATTAAAAAGCTTCTATTCAGCAAAGGAAACAACCAACAGGGTAAAGAGATAACCTACAGAATAGGAAAAAAGTTTTGCCAGCTACTTCATGAAGAAAGAACTATCTAGATGACATAAAGAATTTTTAAAAAATTAGATACCCCAAAATAAAAGTCCCAATCAAAAAATGAGCAACTGAAATAAATACACTTCACAGAAGTAGTATAAATGGCCAATACACACATGAAAAAATGTTTAGTGTATCTGGCCATGTTGTGGCTTATGTTTCGATGTCCCCCAAAGCCTCATGTACTCACAGTTGGGATTTATGGGAGTAACTGGACAAAGGATATGTGTCTTGGTTACTTTTCCCTCATTGTTGAGACAAAATACCTGATGCTCCAAGAGAAGCAAGGAAAGGTTTATTTAGCTTACAATTTTTGGGGGGTTTCAGTCCATACTCAACTGGCTCCAAGGCAGGGTGGTGTGGCTGAGGCCCAGCTGTTCACGATGGCAGCAAGTGACAGAGTGTAAAGGCTATAAAGGAGGAAAAGCATGCTTCCTTCCCTCCCCTATATTGTATGCTGGTTAGCCATCCCTGGGAGGGTGCAGCACTCACACTACCAATCCCAGAGCAAATCACATACGCTAGATTCAGTGACCTCCATGAGGCTTGAGGAGGCCACCCAGGCACAAATCCTTAAGTCAAGCAGAACTTGGAGTGAAGTATTTCAATCCTTAAAAGAAGACAACCAGCACAGATTGATGTATTCCACAAAGCCATCTTTCAAAACTGATGGAGAAGTAAGATATTTTCATGACAAGAACACCTGGAGAAATTCATGACTTCCAAATCAGCACTCCAAAATGTTCTGAATTTTCTAGAAAGAGAGAACAAAGACTATAATTCAATGAACCCCAACAGAATGAATCCTCTAGGAAAGGCAGCCAATTAAATGGGGGGGAAAGAAAGAGAACCAACAACAGGAAAATTACATGACAAGCAGGTCAACACATATCCGTTACAACCATCAATGTAAATGGTCTCAATTCACCAATCAAAGAAACAGACTGGCAGAATAGATCAAGCAACAATATCCAACAGTATGCTGCATACAAGAAACACATTTAACTCTAAAAGAAATTCATAGACCAAATGTCAAAGAATGGACTTTGTGACAGGAGTAGCTATTCTATTTTCAGACAAAGTGAGTTTCAAGCCAAGACTGATCAAGAAAGACAAAGAAGGTCACTACACACTTGTTATGGGAACAATCCAAGAAAAAGGATAACAATCACAAATATATATGCATCAAATACCACCACACTCAATTATAGAAAACAAATATTAACGGACATGAAAAATCAAATAAGCACTAGTACAACTGTAATGGGGGACCTCAATACCCCACTGTCACAATAGACAGATCAACTAGACAAAAAACCAACAAGTGTCAGAACTGAACCAAATCTTTGAATAAATGAATTTTATAGATGTCTACAGTATTCCACCACACAACATCAGAATACATATTCTTCTCAGCTACACACAGGATGTTCTCCAAAATATGCCACATATTACCTCACAGAACATGATTAAATAAATGCAAAGGAATGAAAATTATTCCATGCATACTATCAGACCGTAGTAGAGTGAAATTGGAAATCAATGGCAAAAAACCCACAAAAACTACATGAACACATGGAAATTAAATAATACCCTCCTGAATAACCAATGGATCACAGATGAAATTAAAGAAGAAAATAGACAAATGATAATGCTAATTCAACATAGCAGAAATGTATGGAATGCAAAGAAAGTAGTCCTTCAAGGAAAATTTACAGCAAATTCCCACATCAAATTAATAATCTAATGTTGAACCACAAGATTCTTGAGAAAAGAGTAAGTTAAGCACAAATTTTGAAGAGGGAGAAAATTATGAAAATCAGAGCAGAAATTGATGCAATTGAGGGTAAGAGAACAATAGAATCAATGAATCTAAGAGTTGATTCTTGGAACAAATTAATAAAATTGACAAACACCTAGCCAACCTTATTAAAAGAAAAAAGAAAGGAAAGGAAAGGAAAGGAAAAGAAAAGAAAGGAAAGGAAGGAAGGAAGGAAGAAAAAGAAAGACTCAAAGCCATTCAATTAAGAATGAAAAGGATGAAATCACAACAGATCCTGCAGAAATACAGACAATCACCAATACCTCTGTCAAGAACCTATATTTTAGTAAGATGGAAAACAGAAGAAATGGACAGATTCCTAGATATACATGAATTACCACAACTGAACCAACATGACACAAAATTTCTAAATAACCTAATTTCAGTCAATAAAATTGAAAAAGTAATTAAATACCTACCAACAAAGAAAAACCCAAGCCTTCACAGATTCACTGATGATTTCTGTAAGAGATTTAGAGATGATCTAATGTCATTACTCCTCAAGCTCTCCACTGAAACTAAAGGAAAGCAATACTCCTAAACTTGCTCCTGAAAGCAAGCATTACCCTGATACCAAAACCACAGAAGCAGCCAACCAAAAAAGAGAACTATAGGCCAATCTCCCTAATGAAGATGAATGAAAAAATCCTCAATACATTACTGGCAAACAGAATGCAGCAAATCAAAAAGAAGATTATATATTATGACCAAGGAGAGTTCATCCCAGGAATGCAGGGACAGTCCAACACACACACAAAGAAAAGTAATAAACCATATCAACAGAGCCAAGAACAAAAACCACATTACCATCTCAATAGATGCAGAAACAGCACTTCACAAAATCTAACACACATTCATGATAAAACAATACAGAACAGTAGAATAGATGGTCTTTATCTCAATCTGATAAAAGTCATTGATGACAAACCAACAGCCAACATCATACTAAATGGTCAGAAAACATAAAATTCTTACTCTACAATCAAGAACAAGATAAGGATGTTCAATACTACCACTTCTATTCAATATAGGCCTGGCAATATTAGCCAGAGCAGTTAGAGGAAAGAAAAGAATAAAAGGAATAAGGATAGGAAGGGAAGAAGCTAAATTATCATTATTTGCAGATGACATGATACTATATGTAGAAGATCCCAAACTCCACCAAAAGATTAGTAGATTTAATAACCAAATTTAGCAGCATAGTTGAATACAAAGTCAACACTCAAAAATCAATAGCATTCCTGTACACAAATAACAAGCTAACCAAGGGAGAAATTAAGGAACCACACCTTTCATAATAGCAAAAGAAAGTGAGCTACTTAAGAATCAATCTAACAAAAAAAGTAAAAGATCTTTACACTGAAAGTCATAATACTCTGAAAAAAGAGATCAAAGAGGATATCAGAAAATAAAAAGATAGCCCTTATTCTTGGGTAGGAGGAACCAACAAAGTGACAATGGCCACACTGTCAAAACTGCTATACAGATTCAGTGAAACCCCAATCAATACCAACCAGCATACCTTACAGAATTATAGAAAACAATCACAAAATTCATATAGAACCAGAAGAGACCTAGAGTAGCAAAAGCAATTCTGGGAAGCAAGGGCAAGGCCAGGGGCATCAGATCCCCTGATTTGAAAGTCTACTACAAAGCTACTATGATAAAATCAGCATGGTACTGGCAAAAAACCAGCCTGAAGATCAATGGAAAAGATTACCAGATACAGAAATAACTCCAAACACACTCAGCCCCCTTACCTTTGACAAAGGTGACAAACCCCTTCACTGGAAGAAAGAGACTCTTTAACAAATGGCATTAGAAAACCTGGCTTTTCACAAGCTAAAGATTAAACCTATACCCATTATCTCTCACTATGCACTAAACTAAAATCAAGATGGATTCAAGAGCTAAATATTAAAACAGAGACCCTAAATCTACTGAAAGATAGACTAGGTAGAACTTTTGAAGATACAGGTGTAGGCAAAGACTTTATGAACAAAACTCTGCTCACACAGGAAATAATACAGAGAATCAACAAATGGGATCTCCTCTTATTAAACAGCTTTTGCACAGAAAAAAAAAAAACACAAATAGGGTGAAAAGACAACCCACAGAGTGGGAAAAATTTTCGCCAGCTGTTCCTCAGACAAAAGGATAACATCTCTAAGAATTAAAAATTGGATTCCCCCAATTTAAAGATCAAATCCAAAAATGAGCATCTTAAATGAAGAGACGTGTCTCATGAAAAAGTATTTTATTCATAACCTCCAAGCTGAAAATAAACCAAAGTACCTTTTATTAAGTGAATGGATAAACTATGGACATTTCTACAATGGGAAACTATTCTGAAACAAACAAAATGAGCAATCAAGCCACACAAAGACATGGAACACTAGAATTTGTACTAAAACATCTCATCTAAAAATGCCACATATTGTATGATTTCATCTACATGAAATTCTGGAAAAGGTAAAACTAGAGAGAATAGATCAGTGGATGCCAGGTGTTCAGGGTGGAGATGGGTTCAAAAAATGAAGCACGGGTGTTCTTTAGATGAGTGAAACTATTCTATAAGATGCTTCAACATGAGATACAGTAGATCATGCATTTATCAAAACTCAAAGACACCCAAAGCACAGAGTCAATACTAATGGATAAATTGTTTTAATGATGTAGGTCAGTGGTGGTAAACTGATGGCACATAGGCCACAGAGGGGTATTTGTATCATTGAAAGTTCTATGTTTGCCATCACTGATCTAGCAGGTGAGACTCCCTGGATAGAATGCAATGTGTGACCAAATAATTGAGTGATATTACAAGTGTGTGAAATAACATCATTGAGGAGGACACGAGAAGGTACAAACCTAAACATCTTTGGAAAGGGTTGCTCTCTAAGATGACTGACCAAAGGAACTCTTATTGATACCGTGAGGTATGGATTAATTAAAAAACCACTATACAACATTCATATATTAGAAACAATTAAGTAACTACATGGCAGGTGTTGGGAACCAGGTTTTTCACTGTTGGAGTCACAGACAAACAAGGGGTAAAAGCTAGGGAGAGATCCCTGTGGCAGTGTAGTAGAGTTGGAGAGGTCAGTATGAACTCATGTTTATCTTAACATAGATACAGACAGTTACACAGGTATATTTCTGAAGGTTTATACACACTGACTAGTACACACACACATATCTTTCTTTGCCATGTCACATAAGGCCTCTGTGGAGAGGGACTGACTTAATTTCTACTAAACTTTTACATTGGCCTTTTTCTAAAAATCCTGTAAACTTCTTAAGGACTACAACAAGGATGAGTTAAAGTTTCTCATAACACTTAAATGGATCAAGTGGTCTAATTACTGGTTGGTCACTGGTTAATAATCACATCAATTCTATTAGATTTCTTGGAGGGGAAGTGACAAAACAATAAATTCTTATTTCTTCACAGTAACATACAAGCAACTACCTTGACATTTTAGAACATTCTAAGGACAGCAAACTCTTTTGATTCCAGTTTCCATTCACTATCATTGTACCATAATTGTGTTAGTTTGATTACTACTTGGAATCAAAAATAACATCTTTGTTAGGCATGGTGGTGCACACCTCTAATTCCAGCACTTGGGAGGCTGAGGGAGAATTGTGAGTTCAAGATCAACCTGGGCTACATATTTAAAAATAACATCTTTATAGAATTTCATAATATATACAATGCTTTCTAAAAGCTATAAAATTTCAAATATATACAAAGTCAAGTGAAGAGTATAGTAAAATACCATATATTCGTTACACAATTTTTTTTTGTGTGGTGCTGGGAATCAAATACAGGACTTTACACATAATAATCCGGTGCTCTACCACTAAGCTACAAACCCAGGATCTTCCTTTTCTTTTTCCAATGCTAAGTACTGAACCCAGAGTCTAAGGCATGGCAGGAAAGTGTTCTATCACTTCCATCCTTTTTAAAATACCATTTTTTTGTTGTTAATGAAGCTGTCCTACAGAATATTATGTACTGGGTTTGGCTGATTGTATTCCTTTGATGTCTTTTAACATCTTCCTCTACTCACTGTATTTTTCCTAACTGGTAGTTTAAATATAGAGGATTCATTAGATTCAAGTTTTAAAAGATATTTCGTAAGAATACTTCAGAGTATTATAGCATATGAGTTGTGATCAAACTATATGCTAAGTGCTTAAATTTAAAAAAATATAGTAGCCAGGGCTGGTAGTGTTTGCCTGTAATCCCAGTACTCGGGAGGCTGAGGCAGGAGGATCGCCATGAGTTTGGGCCAGCCTGGGCTACACAGTGAGTTCAAAGCCAGCCTGAACTACATACAGAGACCCTTTCTCAAAACAATACCACCAAAAACAAAACAAAAGCCCCCAAACCCACAAATGTTTATTACAGTAAAAGACACATTGTCATTAATCCTCTTCAAACTACTCCCCCTCATTTCAGACATACCTAACCCGTCATTGTTACAACTTTCTAAAGCAGTTCTGGAAGTCCTCTTTCATGAGGTGTGATAAATAAAAATAAAAATAACAATAACAATAAAATGGTGACTACAAATGCTGACAACAGAGGGCAGGATTGTAAATTAGTATGTGCCCTCATCTACCATATCTGGTATCGTGCAAGTTCTATTTCTTCCTCAAAGGCAAATGACCACGAAAGGTAAAAATTTTGATTTGATTCAGGACATTGAGGGTGCCATGACCATGCATCTAAAGACTCTCACAAAAGAGGACTTCCAGACCTGCTTCAGAAAGCGGAAAGAACAATGGAATAAGTGTTTTGAAGCAAGGGGCATTATTTTTAGGGGGAGAAATGGTAAAGTACCTTTCACTAAATTAAATTTTTTAAAAACTTTAAACATTCACTGTTTTTATCATACCTTGTTTTAAGAGAGATAAATATCTGATTGTCCCACTTTTAACGATATTGAGATTGCTAAGTGGGTTTACGTTTTGTCAGTGTAAGTCATCCATTATGGTATTCCCTACCAACCTTTCACCTGATTATTTTAGCAAACACAGATGGCCATTACCTAGCATGATTGTTTCAGTTAGGGCTGAAAAAAATTCTTTTTATTTTGTCATTTATTTTTATTTAAGGCTCTTTACCTAGTAGTCTGCCACTTGTTTTGAAATTCTGTACATCTTAGGATACAAATCAATTTCAAATTCTTTTATAGAGCCCTCCCTAGTTGCTAAATGGCAGGACCTGGCTCATCAGGTACCCATCACATCCTACTCTGTAGCATAAATTAATCTTCCAGCCTGTAAGCTCCAAGGGGTCTCAACTATGCCCTAGGCTTCTTTGTGTCATTCTGATGTCCAGTACAGTGGTCTGAAAATAGCAAGTATACAAGACATGTGTAAAATTTTTTGGCTAAGTAAGTATTCAGATGAAAAACACCCTATTCATGTAAACACGTGACAAGATTCCAAAACAAAACATATGCACATACAAACATATATGTGATGCCACAAATTTATTATAATACACAGATAACTAACCTGAACTTTGACAGTCTCCATAGAATTTCCAGTTTTTAAAATATAAACTGAAATAAGGTACAATTGAGGGAATATAATCTCGTAATTTTATAATTATGAAACAATGTAGTATATGCAAGAATTCTACTCAAAGAATTAGGACTATAAAATGACAGCCTCTATTAGATATTTAAAAATTTGTATTGGCATTTATTTACAATATAGACATAGGTCCTCAAGGATTCATAGAGCTTTATATAATAAATTAGATCTCATAGTTTGGCTTTTGTTAAGTAAGCAAATCCAAAGTCAATAAAGTCCAGAAAAGTGGGATGGCATACCAAGAGAAACTTTATTTGACCACCCAGAACCCTTCGATCAAATATCACCCACACAAATTCTGTATCTAGTGACATGCATTTTGATCAACTGATGTTTACATGGAGAGTACCTCTGTCTCTTGTGATCTGCTTTTATGTGATACTCTGCCTTTCTACTTTTATTCATAGAACTGAGAATGTGGCTTCATTCTAGGCTGTTGTTAGTTCACAGGCAAATCAGACCTCTCCCTCCCTCAGTCACACCCCGCCTCCTTCCCTCCGCCCTCCTTTCTTTGAAAGCCTGGGAATCTAACACAGGACCTCATTCATAATAGGCAAATACTCTACTGCCGAGCTATATTCCAGTGCACAAGTCAAATGGGGAGGTTAGGAGAGGTTATATAATTAGAGTCAGAACAAAATAAACTCTCTTGTTTTATCTCTTCCTTTTGCTTCCTTTGGCTTCATCTTACTTAGGTCTTTAGAAACTGTACATGTGTATTACAGCACCTACCATGCCTCATTTTAGCATAGGCTGGGCATGAGGAG
The DNA here is from genome assembly GCA_004363535.1 of Dasyprocta punctata. Classification (NCBI taxonomy): domain Eukaryota; kingdom Metazoa; phylum Chordata; class Mammalia; order Rodentia; family Dasyproctidae; genus Dasyprocta; species Dasyprocta punctata. The sequence continues at coordinate 9,056 of RJWM01000897.1, read as the reverse complement.
CTAAACAGGAAAACACTGAAGAAACCCTGAGAACTTCACAGTGAAATAAATAAAACAGTTGTATCTTTTAGTTGTTCTCCTGTTCTTTGTTTTGTAAAAATAGAAAATTCCTCCATTTATTAACCCTCGTCTTTTCATTAATGTAAGCAATAAAATCACTGAAGGTCACTTACTGGCCTTATAAATCTGGTAAGTGTGAAGACATAAGGCTATGTTATATAAAAATGTAGCAGGAGGAAGACACAGGACCAGAGAATACAAAATTAGTGAAAAACCCAGGCATTCATTGTTGTACAACAAGTATTACTGTGTGTTACACAATAACCTGGGCCATAAATACCAGTTGTTTAAAGCCCTTCACATATAAGCAGCCCTTCAAAATTGAGCATAAACATAACAAGAGAGAAATCAATAAACAAAGAGCCACAAATGTCCAAATGTTGCTATTCCTTGGACAAAACTCTACTGATTGGTAGTTTTGGTTCTCCAACAAGAAAACATAAGAACAAGATAAACCTGGAAAGTAGCAACTTTAGAGGAAAAACAAAAACATATGCCTAATGAATTTCAGCCATTCATTATATGGTTTATGGATCTGAAAAAAGAAATCCAGACCAATTCACAATTCCAGAAAATACTTTCTCATGCAGTGTATTTATAACACTAGATATATATGATACTATAATGTAGTTTGTCAGTTTCTCAAAGTAGAAGAGCCCTTAAAAATCAAATATTTCTCTAGATACTCTCTATGCTACCACCTGCCTCAGCTGAGTGATAAGCTACTCAAACCCTGTCTGGAAACTGTAATAACTGGCTTAAAATTATTTATGATTTAAAAGTACCTATGGTATGTTAATCATGTGAATATTAAAGTATGTAATCATTACATATTTAAATGAGATAACCCTTTACGCTATCAGGAAGTGACATAATACAACAAATCAGATTTTTTCCCACTAAACTACACAGTATTTGTTTCATCCATACATTCAGTTCTTTCCAGAGATATAAAACATTAACTATAAAACTGTAATAGCCCATCAAAGGAAATTACCTTGTTTCCAAAATAATGTTAACTCCACCTTAATGTCAAGGGTATCAATATAGTAAGAGAAAGTATTGCTACCTTAAAACAGTTTGTGCAACAAAAGGGTTGTGAGAAAGTCTTAACAGCAAAACCGCTGGCAGCTATGCAAAAGATCCATTAAAATTTATCGTTAGTGATTTTAAACCATAACTTATCAAAAATTCATTTAATGTTTGCCCATGTTAGCGCTTTAGAATGGGAACTGCACTCCAGAGTAAATACAACATCTTCTGAGTGCAGTCAACAAGTGACAGAGTCAGAGTCCCCAGCTGGAGGCCTACCAACCTGGCAGAAGGAATCTACTGTACTCTCTGGAACTCTGTCCATGATCAAAATAGCTAGTATTTTTCATCTCCATTGGATGTCTTTGAAGAGTACTATGTAGCGTCACATCCTCCTTTCATTGTAACAAAATGTATTAAACAAAAATCTTTCGGTTAGGTTTGAAAGCAGCTGAGAAAAATTCTAGCTGCTCTAGGCTTTAATCAGAAGACTTGTGTGGGAGCACTGAACTCTTAATTTCAGAAACCCCAATAACTTACCATAAAAATACAAGCTCTTGATTTTGAAAAAATATACAAAATGCATTGCATAGGTAAATATTTCTTGATTGTCAAGGAAGACAAGGCATCAGTCTCAATCACAGGTTCATGTCGTGTTGTATTTTAGTACTATTTGTTTTTACAGTTTTCATTCTTTATAGTTTTTGGTGGCCTCTGACCCTTGGTGTAAGCACAGTACCAAAAATGAAGAAAAAGGAGCAGAAAAATGCACGCATATGACATAATAATGTACATAAAGATTGGATACTGATATTTGCAATCCTCCATGAGAAAGATGTGGCCCATGTGGATGGTGACCGTAACAAACTGGACCTAAAAAAATGAAAGAGTGAAAATATTATTTAGATATGAAGAGTTTTCATTATTTATCTATTCATTCATTCATTCATTCATTCACTCATTCATTTTTGCAGTGCTGAGGATCAGACCTGGGCCTTGTGCATGCTAGTCAAGTGTTCTACCATCAAGCTACATTTCCTACTCTGACAGCTTAACAATTCTTTGCCTACTTATGTTCACATATTCCTCACCTGTACCTAGCCTGCTGTTGGGCAGGGAAGTTCACTTTGAATCAGCTTCTTAGGAGTGAAAATAGATGATACATAGTCAAAAATCCAGACAGGAGTTTGAAACCTCTATTTAGTTCTGCCACAGTGCACTGATTCAGGAGGTTCTATTTAAGTGGTCTTGCAATGCACAATCATTTTACCACTCAGAGAATCACACAGCAGGTTGCCTTTGGCAGTGTCTGACTTGGGACTTTAGCTCTGATGAAATGTATGCAGGACTACTATCTGTAGCCCAGGTTTCCTGGATGGTTTGGAATACAAGTATTCTGTTATGCTATTAGAATAAATATTTCAATTTTTGGAAAATAGAAACATCTAAATTAGAGCCCTTATTATTTTACAGGAACCAAAGAATCCCTGGTTCTACATATCTGCTTCATGCCCTCCATCATCATAGGTGAAAACAGTCATAGCTGCCAAGTGAAGAGAAGAGAAGGCAGGGCTGGGGATGCGGCTCAGTCGTAGAGTTCTTGCCTTGCATACACAAGGCCTTGGGTTCAATCCCCAGTACCACCAAAAAACAAAACAAAACAACAACAACAACAAAAACCAGTAAGGAATGAGACTTCATGGGGGAAGGATGCTGGGGAGCAAACCACGACCTTGTACACGCTAGGCGAGCACCCAACCACTGAGCCACAGTCCCTGCTCATCTCTGTGTTATCTAACTGAAGTTTGATCATATTCCTATTGCACAGTAACTATAGTTATTCCTTTAATTTTAGAGAAAAAGAGATAGAACCTTAGAAAGGGTAAGCAAGGCACTGGATATCCTATATATGTGTGTGTAATTGTTGCCGATATATTTAGAATAATGAACAATGTGTACCCTTTTCTACATAGGAATTTTTATAGTTTGTTAAAACTTTTCATAATACTTGAGTATGTTAAGTGGGAAAAAAAGACTAATACAAAATTGTGCATGCAGTGTATATCAAAGCATATAAAGGTTATATGCACACAGACATCAGCGAGAAGAGCTGACAGAACAAGATAAAACATTTCAGTATTATTACCCACAAATAATGGATATCTCTCTCTCTCTGTCTCTGTCTCTGTGTGTGTGTGTGTGTGTGTGTGTGTGTGTGTGTGTGTGTCTGCAGTAGTAGGGACTGAACCCAGGGCTTTATGCCTTCTGCAAACTAGGCAAGCACACTACGACTTAGTTACATCCCTACCCAACCCCTTGTCTTTATTCTTTCTTTTTGTCTAATTAGGTTTTCTAATTTATTTGCAATGGGTACAGATATATTTTAAAATAGTTTCCATCTTCGTACTCCAGAGTATGAGTTTTACTTCACCATTCCCTTACAATTGGTTATCTAGATTGTTGCTAATTTCAGACATTAAATAACTGTAAGGACAATACTCTGATTTTCTTTTTTTTTTTTTGTGGCACCGGAGATTGAACTCACAACCTCATGCCTGCCAAACAGGCACTCAAGCCACTGAGCCAAACTCTAGGCCCTGGTTTTTTGGAGGCAGGGTCACACCATGTAGCTCAGGAGCCCAAGCCGGCCTCGAACTCACAACGCTTCTCCTACCTCAGCCTCCCGAGTGCTGGGATTAAAGGCGTGTGCCACCACACCCAGCTAATACTCTGATCTTGATTTGGGATCTCTACAGACTGAAACACCAGTCTTACCTGAGAAAGCACCTTATGTAAGTGTGCCACATTTCATTTAACAAGTTATAGGATTTTTAATAAACATTAATCCTCAACAGGTTATCTATAGCTAAATCCATATGTTTCTCCTTGGTACACTGGCAGAATATGAACCCAGCTTATCACAGACTGCAAATCTGGAAACATGAGGATGAAAGAATTCTTTTTTTACTTATTGGAAGAAAGATGGGCTTGTCAAAGTAATTTAGAACTAGAATATGGAAGTTCTGACTTCTTTTTCTTTTTCTTTTTTCTTTTAGCTAGTGCTAGGCATCAAATGGAGGGCTCAGGCAAGCAAGACAAGCACTCTACCACAAAGCTACATCCCTAGCCCAGAATTTCTAACTTCTAATTTTGTACTATGTCTGTTGGTCACCACAGCTTTGAGATTATTTTCATCACATATATGATAATTTATGAGTAAATGTTTAGGTAAATTATGAGTACATATTTAAGTAAATTATATATGTGTGTGTTATATACATAAATATTATATAGATATAAATACAGGAGAGAGAGAGAGAATGAATCAAGGACTCTACCACTAAGCTACCCTATTCCATATTTTTAAAATAAATGTGTATACTAGTGAACAGATGGTATAAAGACTAATTTAATTTTTGAGTCTCAGAAGTTACCAAATATGCTTTGTTTTCAATGCAATTCTTGACAAAGCTCAAATAATATAGAAACGATAATGACTCTACTACCTCTATTGTTTTATAAACTTTTTTCTTTAGTTTGTTAATTCACAATGAAAACAAGTAACTCTAGCTTTGTATCTGGTTTTAAAGAAAATTAATTACTCACGAGCTGTAAAGATGTCAAGTGTTTTTTCCACCACAAATACTTCTGGTAGGCTGGCCCCATTGCACACAATCCATAGTAGGTATACATGACTACATGCACGGCGGTATTCACCAGGGCATGGAATGTTCCCAAACCACCTGAAAAAAAAAGTTGCAACATGAGGGCATTGTTCCTTAAAATCAGGTATATTTTTTGTCTGAACTGAGATTTCAGTATTATGATACTACATGAATTTCAGTAGAAAGAAATAAAAACATATACGAAATATCACTTCTGCTAAACAGCCATCAAATTAGAGAAAGCTGGGTAATAAGTTAAAAATAACACCCAAGTCTTAGAAAATAAATTAGCTTGTTTACTAGCTACATCTTACCATTAAAATAACCTTACGATTTAGGTTTACTTTGACAAACTAAATTGAGATATTTCTTAAATGATATATTGCTTAATAATCAAAATAACTCTTAAGAAGGTTATCATATATAAAGTACATTAATCTTTTTTATATTTAAAAAATTTATTTGATTTTTTATTTTAAAAAAGCAAAACAGAAAAAATCTAAAATGTAAAACTTAAGATTTTTCACATATATTCATGTATGCAACCACCACTAAGATTCAGATATAAAACATTCCTAAGAGTCTCATGTGTCCCTTACAAGAATATGCCCCTTCCAAGGCTGATTGTTAATTTTGCCTGTTAATAAACTTTATTTAAGTGAAATTCCACACAGTGCACATATTTGTGCCTATCTTCTTTCAGTCAACTCAGGCATGTTGGAACGTGTATAGTAACAATCTGTCTTTCATTGCTGCACAGTATTACAGCATATGAGTGCATCAGTATTTTTCCATTCTCCTGTTGAAAGATACTTGGGTTGTCTCCAGTGTAAGCTATTATAAACAAAGTTGCAAAGACTGTTTGGTACATGTCACTGTGTGCTATCAAATACAATTTTCCCACTCTCAATAATGTGCATTAAATATTTTTAATGCCATAAAATTTTGGCAGTAAAACCTGTGGCTTTCTCATTAGTAAACCACACAAAATGTGTTTTTATCATTACTATTTTTCCAAAATAAACATCTATTAACTGTGAAACCATCCCGGTTAATGTACCCATTTGATTATGTCTTCATATCTTAGATTTCCTCTTCTAATTTCATCATCTTCAGTTAAGAAAGAAGCAAAGAATACTTGAGAATGTACGGAAAGACCATTTCAATTGTCTTCACCTGTAACAGTGGTGAGTAAAGGGGTGGCGGGTGTTTGGGTGATGCTGGTGGGGGGATCCCCCAGACACTCCTCCTTTGCATCTCTTCTCTAAGTGGCATAATCTAGAAAAATCCATCCTTTTTTTCTTTGCCTTTCTTTCTCTCTTTCTTTCTTTCTTTTTCTTTCTTTCTTTCTTTCTTTCTTTCTTTCTTTCTTTCTTTCTTTCTTTCTTTTCTTTCCTTCCTTCCTTCCTTCCTTCCTTCCTTCCTTCCTTCCTTCCTTCCTTCCTTCTTTCTTTCTTTCTTTCTTTCTTTCTTTCTTTTCTTTCTTTTTTAAACAAGGTCTTGCTACATTGTTCAGGCTGGACTCAAATGATATTCCCACCTCAGCCTCCCAGGTAACTGGAGCTATAGCTGCATAGCACCACACCAATAGAAATCTGCTCTTTTTATGTACAATCTGTGTCAGTTTCACAGTGTTAACCTAAAATTTAAAAATTTCTCCAAAATCCTCTATTTTCTTAATTCTAGATTTCTTTGACTCTGGGAATAAAGCCAAACCTCACAAATTTAGACTGATTATGATAGAGGAAAGACTGAATTCATAAACTCTATGAATTTTAGAGAATTTAAAGGAAAATATAAATTCATCATTTCTAAGACAGTCTCCTAAGGGAAAATGTCATAAAACTATTATAGAGAGCAAATTAATTAACTTTTAATAATCATTTGCAATTACTATAGTTCTCAATCCTTCTAGATGCTACCACAGCTAAAGTACTCTCTTCAGATAACTTGTTTTAAATAGGTCTTTTCTTTTTTGTTTGTTTGTTTGTTTTGAGACCAGATAGGGCACGTTCAGGGTGGTATGGCTGTAGACTTTTTCTTTTTTTTCTTTTCTTTTCTTCTTTTTTTTTTTTTGAGACAAGGTCTCACTTTAGTGCAGGCTGGCCTTGAAATCATGTAGCCCATGCTGGCTTTCAAACTCACAAGAGTTACTTTAGCCTCAACCTCTCTTGTGCTGGGGTTACAGGCTTGTGCCACTACACCCAGCATTAAATAGCTATTTTTAAGTAATTATCTCTCCAAAACATCATTTATGTCATGTTTCCTTTCTATTCCTGAGTATAGTACATCAAATTTTACGTAATTCCTTAAATATCACAAATTTAGGAAGGAACAATTAAAGAAGCTTATTACCAACCTCTCAGCTTTTATCTTACAGTTGGATTAATCTTCTTTCCCAAGATAAACTTGAATAAGTAAATTACAGTGGTATGAAAACACCTTTTCTAGGTTAATTTTATATTTTTAAATTTAATTTTAATATACAGTAGTTATCTATTTCTGACAGTTTAGGAGTTAAGCTACTTCACAAGGGAATAAGGCAAATACCGCTCAAGTCCCTTTATGTCTCATGTAATATATAAACAGGAAATCTACTTCAGGCTTTCTAAGAAACTGTATCACAGCCCTACTCACTCAGGCATGGCCCCCTTATTTGGTAAAACGGTATCCACTTTCCATGTGAATACTTTCACTATTTAAACATGCTGATACAAGGATCCTGTGATGGGAGTTTAACAAAGTACTTGTTGTAACTGAGAGTATTTAGTAAAGGTTACTCATCAAAATAAACTACCAAATAAATAACTTATTTTCTCTATGACTCTTTTCTGATGCTATTTTAATAGGTTTTTTTTTCACAGGATAATATTTTAAGTAGTAACGCTTTCTACTTTACTCTTAGGAAGGTTTTTCTAATCAAGTTATTTTTAAGTGTGCTTCCTTTACAACAATGGATTTGAAAAGCAAACTGAATGAATTACAATTAAAGGCAAAGGCATCACATTTTACTCCTTTGCTTTGGGAAAAGTAAAGGAATCACATGGGTAATTATCATAATTCTTCATATCCCTTAAAAGATTATATATATATATATATATATATATATATATATATATATATATATTATAAAAACCAGCTGTAGAAATCTTTACATCAAATCCAAAAGAAAAGTTGGGTTATTATCTCAGAGAAGGGTAGAAGAAGCAAACAGGAAATTAAATGTTAGCATAAGGATCACCTATATTTAAGTTTTTGAAAAGAACAACTTAAATTAAACAGCCCCTGTCCAGGAATGGAAAGCAATGCTGAATCACACTTCAGGAAAAAGTTCCTGCTGGTATATTTGCAACTGAATGGGTTCTGGGAACACTGAGACAGTTCACAGCCAACTCCACACATAACACAGAGCAGGAATGGCATCGTGGGGAGTACTTGAGAGACAAGGAGACATTTTGACCTTGCACATTTTGTAAAGAAGAAAGCAGGTTAGGGTGTGGACAAGGAACCCATTACAAAATGACTCTTGTCCATAAACATGATAACATTTAAACACTGACGTATATCATACTTACGTTTTCATTATTGAAAGAATTTCTTGTTCTTGAAATGGGAGCTAGACTATCAATGCACTCAAACACAGAAGAACAAAAACAAAAAACCTCCACTGCTAAATAAAATGTATGTTTCCCATTGTAGAACTATGAAACATTCAATGCAAAAGAAAAAAACCACCTGGAAGTAAAGAGAAACCTAAAGAAGGAGAGGGGAACTACTTTTTGTTTCAGGATCTCCAAATCACCTGTGTATTACTTTGGAGGATTGTATTGTAATTCTTTATCCGATTTTTATTTCTCTTTCTTTTTTTAGTGTTGTAATACATGCAGTTGTTCCTTGAGAAACAAAAGGAAATTGGTTCCAGGACTCCCTGAGGAACATCTCTGGATGTTCAAATTTCCTTTGCATATAACTTATATCATCCCCAATACTATAAGTCATTTCTAGATTACTTATAATACCAAGCAATGTAAATGCTATGTAAATCTTTGTTCCAGTGCATAGTTTAGGGAATAAAGACAAGAAAAAAGTATATGAAAGCACCATTACCAGTGTTCTTTAAAAATAAAAGTCATCTTTTCTGTTAATGTAGAGGCAAATTGTTTAATGGAAAGGAACTAAATGTCTCTCAGTATGATTTTCATGATAATATACATACAAGAAACCATAACTACTCTATTAGCCAACATTTAGGTATTCTTCCAGTTTTTCACCAACACAATGAAGAAGGAAGGAAGCTAA
>RJWM01000896.1:31608-181132 GCA_004363535.1 Dasyprocta punctata | reverse complement strand
CTGACATTTGCAATTTGCATCAACTTTCTTTTTCTTTTTCTTTTTTATTTATCTTTGTCAGTTTTGATAGAACTTTAGCAATTTTATTTCTTTTCAAAGAAATAGTTTTGAGCTTCATTCTTTTCTCCCACTATCTTCCTGTTTCAGTTCCACTGACTTCTTCCCTTTATTTTTTCCTGCTGAATTTATCTTGCTCTTAAGAATTACACTAGCTTTTTCAGTTGGAGGCTTGCTTTCTGGTCTTCTTTCCTTATATAAGTATGCCATTTATTTCCCTCTAAGCACTACTTTAACCACAATTCAGTTTAAAGTAGGTTTTCCTCTGAGGTATCCTTTTTGACCCATGGATTATTTAGATGTGTCGTATTTAATTTTCCAGTATTTGAAGATTTACCTTCTGTCTTTCAGTTGTCTTCCAGTTTGATTTCATATGCTCAAAAGTGTATGGTTTGATTCCAGATCTTTTGCAGGTGTTAAGGTTGGTTGTATCCCCAGAACTGATCTATCATGGTGAATCTCCCATGCAACCCTAACTAGACTGGCTGGTTCATGACCATGCCCCATTAGTTTATACGTTTGCATTCTTTCTACCAATTCCAGCAACTGCCAGGAGATGCTGAGGCCTCCAAGAACAAGTGTGGATGTGTCTATTTCTCACTTAATTTCTGTTTTTCGTCATATAGTTGGAAACTCAGTTGTTACTTGCATATACATTGAGGATTATTATGCCTTCTGTGCATTGAACTTTGTTGTAACATCCTACTTTGTTTCTCACAGTTTTTTTGTTGTTGTTCTGATCACTGTCTGTCATATACTAACATTGCCATTCTGGTTTCTCTGTTTAGAGTTTCTGTTGTTTATATTTCTCCGTCCTTTACCTTTAGCCCGTACACACCCCTGTGTTTGAAGTACGTGTCTTGTAGGTCGCCTATGATTGGATCAGATCTTGTTTAACAGTTTTCGTCCTTTGACTAGATTGTTTGCAGTTTTAACTTTTGAAACTGTTGTATTTATTGCATCTCTATCAGTGAAAATTTACATTAGTGTAGCAAAGTGGAGGAAGCACTGGATAAGAAGTCAGGAAACAGAGCACTGAAACAAATAATCATTTGACCATAAGCAGATGGCAGTAATTTGTTTGTGAATCCATTTTATTACAGCAAAATGTCCTGTGATAGCTGCTAAGGTCAGTTTCTCAGGTTTAAAATCAGCTTTCCCGTTGCTGAGTTACAGTATCCAATCCAAGTTAAAGAGAGGCTCAGTTTGGTTCAAAGTTCAGTCAGTGGTCGGCTGGCTCCAAGGCAGGAGCATCATGGCAGAAGGGCCCAGCCAAGCAACGCTGCTCAGTTCATGGCAGTCAGGAAGCAGGACAAGAATAGCACCAGACAGGAAGGGACCAGGGGCCAGACACGAACCCCAAAGCCACGCCTCCACAACCCACGCAGACACCTCTAGATGTGTGTTCCACCGACTTCCGGGGCAAATCCCAAAGCCAATGAAGCCGACCCGGCACCTGGTTGTGGTTCTTGGTATTATCTCTGAAATAGCCTTGGACTCAGAGCCGTGGGGTCAGGAAGTTGTCTTGGACCAGGTTGGTCACTCTTGGGGAGAGAGAACCTGAACCGACGGCATTTGTGACGGTCTGAAAGATAGCTATGCCCTAGACGACACGGCATCGCTTGGCACCCTCCATTGCTAGGATGCTGAGCTGAGAGAAGTCCCTTGCTGTCTTGGTTACTTTTCTCTCATCGCTGAGACAAAATACCTGACTCCCAAAATGAAGGAAGGAAAGGTTCATCCAGCTCCCAGTTTGTGGAGGTTCAGTCCATGCTCAGCTGGTTCCAAGGCAGGGTGGCACGGCACAGGGGCCACAGTTCATGCGGTGGAAGACAGCAAAAGCAACAAGAGCAGAAAGGGAGGAGCATGAAGAGAAGACTCTGTCCCTTGTATGTAGGCCACACCCGTGATCCCAGCATAGGACCGTGAGTCGTTCACACGCTCTAGAAGACCACCCCATGACCACGAGGCTCTGGGGGGACATCCAGACCCAAACCGTGACACTGTGGAACTCAGAATCCTCTTCAGCAGGCCGCACTGTTTTCATTTTCCTGCCTTTTGTCTTCCCTTCAAGCCAACTGTTTAATTGCATAAATATACCTGACATGCCCAACAAGATGCTAACATACCTAACATCTTTTTTCAGCTCTTCATGGGGTGCATCTCAGTGGCATTAAACCCATAAACATTAACACTGTCTATACCTACAACTTTTTCATAAGCCCCTACAGAAACTGTACACATTAAATAGTAACTCTCCCCTTCGCCCTGCCCTGAGTCACTGGCAACTTATATCCTGTGTTTTCTGTAAGACTGACTAAGCTATATAGCTAACGTAAGTGGAATTACACAGACATTTGTCCTCTGTCTAGTTGATTTCATTAAGCATGTTTTCAAAGCATGCCTACAGTAAAGTATATATCAGAGTTCCATTCCATGTTTACCATGGTTAGTATTCCATGGTTGACATCATAAAGATTTTTTACTCACGCATTGATGGACACCGGGGCTGTGCCCACCCTTGAGATATTGTGAATTAAGACCATTTACGTTTAATGTAATTGCTGGTGTATTTGGAATTAGGTCTACCATTTTATTTCCTTTCTCCGTGTCCTGTGCTTTTCATTTGTCTGTTTCTCTTTTCCTTCTGGTTAGGTTACTTGGGTATTTTTTGCATTTTATTTTATCTATTGTGCTTTTGCCCTAGGGATTACAATACGCATGCTCAGCACTGCATAGTTTCCTTAGGGTCCGTATGTTAGCACTTCTGGTGGAAGGTGGGCTCCTCCACACCTATCTGCACGGAGCACTGTCAGGCAAGAGTGTGATTTTGACTCTTATTATGGCTTAGATCCTAAATCCCACCCGAGGCCAAGTGCTAAAGGCTGGTCCCACCAGTGGGGCAGTTGGAGCAATGGAGGTGGGGCCTCGGAGGTCGCTGAAGGCGTGAGCTTTGGGGCTCCTCCCCTCCCTCCCTCCTTTCTCACTGCCTCATCCACTGTAGGGGAGCAGCTTTGCCCACCACAGCGCCCGCGCGATACCCTGCCTCGCCATGGTCCATGGAATCGAGCCTGAAGCTGCGTGCCAGACTGAGCCTTTCATTTTAAGCTGTGGCTAAAAACTCAAAGGGGGAATGTTAATCTATTTCATTTGCCCAGATATTTATTATTTCTGTCTCACTGGGTCACATGTCCATGAATTTGCACTGTGGTGATGAGAACTGGTGTGGACAGGGCCCATCAGCCTGGGCTTCTGGCCCAGTCCCAGGGTCTCAGAGACAGGGTTGAAGGTGACAACCTAGGCCTTCACACCCGGTCCACTCCTGAGACCCAGAGCTTGGAGCCTGGGCAGCAGGTGCAGCCAGATCAGGAGATGCCCCAGCCTGTGGAACAGCCCTCAAGTGTGACCCAGGTGTGCCCTGGCCTCCCTGGAGCTGCCTCCCTGCAGCAGGCGTCTGGACTGACACATCTGAGGACTGCTGCTGCAGAATCAGGTGACCACATGGACACACGGCAAGTGGGACATCCCGCTGGCAAACACCCTCGCCCAGTTCTAACATTTAAAAATAATAAAATAGTGTGTTCAGGTAGTAGATGCAAATCCACAGCCTGGTGTGAACCATCCCCCGTGAGCTTATTTGCAGCGTGTGGGAGGGAGCGGAGTCTGCCCCGGCTACGGGTGGGAGGGCGGGGATTGAGATGGGCAGAGTCCCGGGTGGCACAGTAGAACCAGTCTGTACCCAGGAAACCAGGCCCAGGCTGCCTACACTGGCTCCGTGTGGCCCCACACACCCGGCGGAGACCCACGTGCTGCCGCAGTGACACTGCCCGCACGGTGTGAGGCTGGGTCGGCAGAACCCTCCTCTGACCCACGTGGCCAGCGTGGCCCTTCATTGGTAGCAGGCCAGCGAGAACTTGGCCAGGACGAAGCCCCAGGCTCCTCTCCACTGTCTGCTTGTAGTAATGAACTGTAAACCGTCTTTGGGGAGTAGCGCCATGCAGCAGAGTAAGAACGTGATGGATGGGAAGCAGTGCCCTAAGCTGAGATGTCCCTGTTCCCAGCCCCTGGCCCCCACATGCCAGGGAAGCAGAGAAGCCCGGGGAGATTGTCAATGTCGGGGAGGCTGCAGGGGGCTGGGGAGTAAGGAGGGAGTCGTGACTGGCTCCACACCAGGCTTCTGGGAGAGAAATGATCCTGCAAAGTGGGTCTCATGTCTGAGGAGTTGTAATGTTCAGAATGAAATGGCACAAAGCTCAGGGCCAGCTCTCAGTGACCACGGAAGTGTGAGCCAGGCACTAAAGGCTGTCCCATGCCAAGGACCCTGGACATCCATCCCACAGATAATGGGTAGTGAGGGACAAGGGAAGGCACGAGGGGGCCACCCTAAGATCAGGGAGCAGGGAGACCCCTGCAGGTGCTGCCTGGCCTGACTCCTCCCCTGGGAGGTGCCCCTCTCCAAGTCCGGCCCTTGTGTTTGCACGTGGTCTGTGAGGTCAGAACAGACCCGTGGCCCTCGGAGGCTGCACCCGCCTCTGTGCCTCCTGAAGGTTCCCATTTTGGGCACCTGGGAGTCACCTGAAGTCCCTCTTGTCCTCATGCCCATACAGCAACAAGTCCTGTTGCTTCTCCCTGACAAATACCACATATGGCCACAGGATGGGTGTGAAGGCTGGGGACGCACATGGCCCTAGCCCTACGGAAAGGGCCAGCGTGTCACTGTCTCGTATGGTGGGCAAGGTGGTCAGTCACCTCCCAGGCTGGAAGCAAGGCGCTGGGCACGGCACGCGTGCGGATGAGGCCAAGTGACTCGTGCGTGGTACAAACACGGAGTTTGCTCCCCTTGTCCACGGGAAGACTCAGTTAAAAGTTAAAAACAAATACATCTGGATGCAGTGAACCCCACTTCTGATGGGGAGAGGTCCACAGTCAGGACACGAGAGGCTGCTAAGCAAAAACCTGCCAAGTGAGCTCACTGTGAAAGACGCAAAACAGCCAGGACAAGAGTCACACCAGGCCACCTAGGAAGTGACAAAGGAAATGGTAGACACACACCCCAAGGACAGGGGTTGTCAGAACACTCTAGAAGATGCTTTAAGATGTTTGAAGAGAAAAAAAGTAATACAGAAACAGGCAAGAATAGGACAGTATGAGCCAGCAGGAGGATTGTAAATGATGAAAAAGGAGCAGAATTTGTAGAGGTAAAAATATAGTCACCAAATCGACAGGTTAGATGACCAATGAGATGCAGCTAAATAAAATTAGTGAATATAAGGTGAACCCGAGAAACCATCTTCTCACAAGGAGAAGGGGAGTAAGAGTAGATTGAAGGCGAACATTCGGCACACATCTGCAAGAGTTCCCAGAGAGGGAAGAGAGAAACTGGCCCAGCAGTGTTCAGGAGGAGGGTATACAAGACCTCCAAGACTGAAAGAAACATTTTTTACTAGTGAGATAAATCAAAGCAAATACATACCTTGATGGTGTTGAAATGAAACTGTGGACCGTCAGAGACATCACACATCTTACACTCCACCAGAGCAAAAATGTCACTTCCCACAGAAAGAAAGAAAGAGGGGCTCTCAAATGTCCCCAACACAAGACATAGATGTTCAAGGTGACAGACACATCAGGTATCCTGATTTACCATTATACAGTATATTCATTTCAAAATGTCACACTGCATGAATATGTGCTATTAGTATGTGTCAGTTTTTAAAATAAAATAAGTAAAGATAATTAGATTTTATCAGTGACAGGGATCTCTAAGACCAGTGAGAGCATATTTTCCATGTATGACTAGAAAGCGAAACTTCTATACCCAGCTAGGATGCCCAGGAGTGAGGGTACAGACAGATTCAGACTAAGACCCAGTTTACCATCGCCGAAACGACACACAAAGGTGTGCTTTAGAATGAAGGAAGAGGATGCGAAGGATGATTGTGGGAAATCAACTGGCGAACACGGTAGCGAGTCTAACCACTGGCTGTGAACAAGGTGACTACTTTGGGGGGCTGTTAACAGCGCAGGGCCTGTGTATCGAGCACCATGGCAGATGAAGTGCTTAATATAATCCAACTGCAAATTCTGGGTGTGATATACTCAAAAGATCTTTCCGAAACATCTTCTAGGAAAGTAAGGTGTCCTCAGAAGCCAGAACTGTGCAGGAAGTGACCTCACAGGAGGTGGATCTGTGCTAAGCCAGCCTGCCTCCCGAGGACACGGGGCACTCTGGGGACAGCTCAGGACCCCCACCATGGGAAGCGCAGGGAGAACCACACCACCAGTGCACACATGGAGAAGCGTGTGTGTATTCGTGCACGCCTACCTGGGGGGATATGTGTACGATATGTGTGAATATGTATCGTTATGGCTTTTCACACAGATGGGTACCAAAGACTAAAGAGGAAAGGGCTCACTTAGCAAATGATACTGGGCAAATCGCTTCATGCCAAAAGAAGGAAAGACATAGATTCCTCCCTGCTCTATACAGAAAAATCAGTTCCACAGGCACTGAGGCCGGAATGGTAATGTAAACATTTATTAAGCCTTAGACGTCAATCTAGGAGAGCGCACCTATGACCATGGGCTAAGGAATAATTTCCCAAACAGAACCACAGAGGTGTAAACACTGAGGGAAAAGACTGACAAACTGCAGCATTGAAATTCATCAGGTGGCATAAATAAGTGGGGCACAGAGGCCACCGGCTGGGAGGAGATGTTTGCAGCACGTTCGGCTGACAACAGATTAGTGTCTGGAATGAATAAATAACTCCACCAAATCAATAAGAAACAGGCAAATCACTCACGGTAGAAATGAGCGTAAGATTGGAACGTGGACGAGGACTAGAGCTGGTGGGTTAGGAAGCACCCCTTTTCAGGTGAATGCAGATTAAAACCGTAATTTAAAACATCATGCAAAACTGCCCAGGGTCCAAAAATACCAAGTCTTGGAGAGGACGAGCCAGACTGGCGTGGGCTTTCGGAGAACGGCGTGTAGACTGGGTGGTGCTGGGCCTGTTCCGGTCCCCCGAGGATGAAGTTGAGGGACGGGGGAATCCCTGCCCATCCAGGAAGCCCACGTGGCCTCTCGTGACTCCTTCCTGGTCACAATTTGGCGGCACATGGAACCCACCTGACCCCTGTGGCCGAAGGCTGGGGACGTGAAGGGAAGACTGGGTGGCATGAAGGGGTGGCCCCGGCTCACACTCAGCCAGAGTGATGTCCGCCTGCTCCGAGCCCAGAGACTGGCCACATCTGCCAGGCGCCCTGCTGGTGGGAAGTTGCATCTCAAGCTAGGATGGGGACACGGAGTCTGGGACCACTCCCCGGGGAGGGACCCTCAGCCCCGCAGCCTGGAGCCCGGGCAGACACACAGCAGCCCTCCCCAGGTCAGCGCTGCGCCTGGTCCAGGGTCCTCCCACCAGGCCCCCTCCAGCACCTCCGGTCTGCGCTCTGGCCGACCCTGCTCGCAGCCCCACCACCACCGCGCCTCCCAGAGCCCAGGCCGGCGAGGACGCCCTGCCGCAGACTCCGGGCACCGCCAGGCACACGGGCATGGCCCTGCATCCCCTACATGCACCACGCCTGCCCGGTCACCCCTGACATGTGCAACTGGGGCACCCCCTGCGTGCTCACGCCCCACTGAGCACCCCACAGTGGGGACCACGAGCACCAGGGTCACCCCACCTGCTGTGAGGAGCACCCCTGCCCGCTCTGTCTGGTTCTCTGTGACCCTTTCTTTCTCTCTTCTTTTCATTCTGCTCTCCTTCACGCCTTCTCTCTGTCCCTCTCAGCTCTGCCTCTGTCTCCCGTCTCTCTCTCCCTCTCTCTGTCTCTGTGTCTGTCTCTCTCCTGAGTCTCTCTCCTGGGTCTCTCTCCCATGTCTCTCCTCTGTCTCCCACCTCTCCTGCTCTCTGCCCCCACACCCGTAGCCCACAGTCCTCTGAGGACGCTGACCCTCCCCTGTCCCCACAGCCCACACAGTGGACTCCCAGGAGGAAGCAAAGTTTTCTGTGTGTTCCTAAGAACCAACCAATGTCCTTTTCGAGGGGAAAAATATATTGATTGCTGATATCTGCAATAATGAACCCCAGAAAATTACATAGATTGCCTCTCCGATGGCAGCTTGACAAACACCACCACCTCCGGAGGAGTCCACAGAAGCGCCATTTGCAGAGCCCATATTAAACATTCTCCCAAGACAGGTCTGAAATAACTTTGGGGTGAAAGTCTAAGATGCGCAGGCATTAAAATGACAGCACGCGCTGTTGGAATTATATATCTGTGCGCTAATTCTCGTATAAAATTAGAATTGGGGGCCTCAACTGCGGTGCCGTGCGTCGCCGTCGTTAGCAATTATGTTGTAGCCGGTCTGAATCTATACTCACAAACCTCATCTACATTTTTCTCATGAGATGCTGCGTAAGGGAAATCGGCCCTTTATGAAAACAACTGCGATCCTCGTCCCCCTGACAGCCTTTCCGTGGGCTGAGACTGCAGAGGCTGGGGGTGGGACCCCGTGGGAAGCGGGCACCCCAGGCTCAGCGCCGATGCCGCCAGCGGGAAGCTGTGTTGGTCCCTGGGCCATCGCAGCAGAGACGCGGCGGAGTCGCACCCGGGCCCCGCAGGGTCTCTGGAGCGAGCTCCTAGGTGGCCTCAGGTCACACCCCGTGTGCGGGGAGGGACCAGAAGCTGCGCGGTGGCAAATCCCAGAACACAGCCACGCGGGAAAGTGACGCTGCCGCGCCGCTCTGACCCCCACCCGCTTCCTGCTCATGTGTTCCGGCTCGGGGCAGGGGGACAGCTGGCAGGAAGGGGCTGGGATAGGGCTCGGGCCACAGCCACACTGTCACCGGCCCAGGCCCGGCCCAGCCGTCTGCAGGTCACGGGGACAGCACAGGGAGGTCAGGGCCACCTCTGGACGGCAGCTCCTCCGCCCGGATCCTGACAGCAGCACCCCACACCAAGGACCTGAGGAACACCACTCTGCCACCGCCCGAGGGCACCCGGCCGGGGACTCTTCCGAAAACAGGTTTCCTGAGACCCAGATCTGAACAAATCGCAGTTTCTCGTGTCTGCTGTATGATTTCCTCAATATAGCTTCTGCTTAATTATACTGTTCACGCTTTCTTTGACTTCTACAGGAAAGGATTTTGCTCCTGCTGGGATATTTATTCCAGGACTCCCACTGTGGTTTAGCAGCTGCCGGGAAAGTGCTGCCTGGGATTAGGTCACTTCTGCTGCCCACTTTTAGGGGTCCTCCCTCCCACTCCACTGTGGAGTCACTTTAGGGTCACATAAGTGTTGACAATCACCCCAGAGCTTCTGCCGCTCGAGCCTCTGAAGAGCCCGCAGTCGACCTCAGCACCAGCGGGCGCGGCACCGGGGACGTCTCTCTGTGAGCGCAGCCATCAGAGAAACTGAGTCCTGCACAGCGGTGGTGACCAAGCAGTGACCGCAACCAGGGACAGCACCTCCGGGGCTGACCTGGACGCTGATGCAGGAAAGGGGGGTGGCCCCGGGAGGGGCAAGGCCGGGCTCCACAAGGAGACCCAGCGGTGCGGACACTGGCCCCGTCCCTGACGGCACTGTCATTGTCCCCCTTCTCCAGACTCGACCCGATGAGGACTGAGGGCCCAGGCCCCCGTGGTCCAGGTGGCCACAGCTCCAAGGAGGAGGTGGCCGGAAGGAGCCCGGGGCCTGGGGCAGCATCGCTGGCCACCGCCTACCTGCCCTGCCCGCCCCAGAAGGCCTGGAGGGGTCCGCGTGGCCGGGGTGCAGAGCAACGCCAGGGCCGCAGGAGGCGGGGCCCCGTCTGCTCCTCTGCGGAGTCAGGAGCCACCCTCCCCTCACTCACTCTCAACTCCCCAGGTCCCTAAACTGTCGTCAGATAAATCAGCGCCGCCCCTCACATCCGTCACCGCGTCCAGGGCACAAGCGACCTGTCACAGGTCCTCACTGAGGAGGTCATCGCGGCCTGGGAGTTAGGCTCCGTCAGGCCACCGCGCCTGGCGCCCGCACGCCCACTGCCCCTTCTTTGGCCCCCGCTGCCCACGGTGACTTATTCTGCCTATGCCCAAAAATAGATTTCTGTGGAGAGCTGTGATTTCTGTTTGGAGAATAACGAGATACGATTTTTAACAAACACATCCACGACTTATAGAAAACACTGTGCTTTTTAAAGAGGTCCCCCCGCCCCGGAGACTTTGGGGCACGGCCGGGGAGCCGGGGAAACTCGTTGCTGCGGTTATTTTAAGCAGGAAACCCGGCAGGGCGAGGGTGGCCGCGATACCCCAGGCCCCATCCTCACCGAGCACCACTCACCTTCGCAACAGGCGGGGTCGAAACACAGGGAGCCGCGGTGTAGGAGCCACGGGGCCGGGCAGCTACAGTGTCACCGCCCTCGAGGCGCCAGGGCCCTTGGGTGACCCAGCGGACGGCACCCCTCGCCCCAGCGCCAGCAGGGGCTGCGCCGGGGACCTGCCCACCTGCGCTCGTGCGAGGGCCGTGACCCTGCACTCATCGGCAGGGAGGGGCCTGCCCCGGGGACGCGGGGCTACGGACGCCTGCGGCCTCTGATCGTCCCCCTGGACTCGTCCTCCCCAGGGTGCTCGCCCGGCAGCCCCTCCCGTCTTCTCCCCAGCCCCGCTGCACCCCGTCCATGCTGGCTGTGCCCTGGGGGACCCTGCACCCACACAGATGGCCTGGCCAGGACTGGGTTCGGGCTCTGACACAGGGCAGGCTGTGCCGTGGCCCAGAACACCAACTGGGCGTGTCCTGCCGGGGCCCCCGACCCAAGAGCCACATCCTGTCCACCTGCAGGCTCCTCAGCTGCCCAAGCAGCCAGGCCAGTGGATGGCAAGATCGAGCCCCGGACCTCAGGCGGGGAGCGAAAGGCCCGGGAATCGCCGTCAGCCCAGGACAGTGACCGATGGACCAGGCACAGGGGAGCAGCCTGCCTCAGCCTCCTCAGCTGGACTGGCGAGGTGAGGAGCCAGTGCCCCGGGCAGCCTCAGGGTGACAGGGCCCCCAGGACCCCTCCCGGGGCTGCAGATGCCCTCCAGCCTGACCATGCTGCCCGGAGCCGAGAGCCAGGCCAGCCGCCGCTCTGTCCACAGCCGCCTGGCGGCTCATTTGTCTTGATTATCTCCTCTTCACGGCTGCTGCCCGGCCGCCCTCATTTCCAGCGTGTTCCCGAGACCGAGGAGGTTTGAAGGAAACTAATCAGGACCAACAGCTGCTGCCGGGAGTGCGGGCTCAGCCACACAGCAGCCCGGGGAAGTCGGGCCAGGACGCAGAGCCTGGGGTCCACCAGGGCCCATGGGCGGGGGCGCTGTCCCGGAGGCAGCAGAGGGGACCCTGTCCAGGAAGCACGCGGGCCGTGGGGCAGGAAGGGTCCTCGTCCCAGGCTGAGCACCCAGCTCCGTCTCTCCAGCGCTGCCCTCAGCTCAGCCTCTCCTGGTGCCCGGTGACGGAGTGGCCGTCACCTCCCTCCTTTCCGGGTGTGGGCACAGCCCCTCGGGCTGCCCCTGTCTGGGGCGGGGCTCTCTGCCCTGCGCAGGGCCAGGTGCTCAGCGTCAGGGCCACCTGGGCAGAAGGCCGCCGGGGAGGGGAGGCAGGGGCCTCTGAGGCAGAGGAAGAGGCGGCTTCCTCCCCTCGGGTCCACGGGCAGCCCGGCGTGGGACCGAAGAGCCCCCAGCAACCCTCACCCCGGCTTCATGGTGCGGAGGGTTTGCGCGCCTCTCGAGGATTTTGCATCCCTGTGGATTCCTTTTTTCTGTTTTCCCACTTCCGTGTACGTCTGAGTTTCTGACAAACAGGGCCGGGTTGAGACCAGCTCCGCCTTCGAGCTGGGACACTCGGAGCTGGCATGACAGGGCTGGGGCGCCCTCGCCTGGCGCCCGGAGGAAGTGCAGCCCTCTGCCTGCCCTGCACCTGCCCGGGCCCACGGCGCCAGGACGCCAGCCCCCGGGACACGCACAGGCCACGGGCACTAAACAGCTCGGGGAGGGACGGTCTGTGTGTCCCCCTCCCCTCAGCCTGGGGGTCGCTCAGCCGGGGCTGCAGGGGCCAGGCGGGGCACTGATAGCCATGCTGACAGCAGTCACGGCGTGCCTGGCCTCAGAGTCGACCACAGGACCGCCCTCCCGCTCCGCCGGGTCCGCCCTGCGACCCCCTAGGGGACAGGGACCCGGACACTGTTCCAGGGTCCAGCAGCCGGAAACAGGAGTTATTAAAGTCCACCGGAGATTAGTCATCAGGATGAACCAAAGCGGGTTAGAACGGATGTTGCCATTGGCTGATGGATCTATAAGACTTTAAAACTTAAGATCGATTATTTACCAAATTCTTTAAAATAAGCACTTCTCACTTTCATAGCATAGTAATACACTTTTAAATTTAGGTTAAAGATTTGATTGATACATAAATACTTTTACATTGATACACATGAATCTCAAACTTAAGAGAAAAAAAGAGTGTAATACATCTCATTAATGAGCTGGCTGTGGTGGTGGACAACTGTGATCCTAGCACTCTGGGAGGCTGAGGCAGGAGGATCACAATTTTGAACCCAGTCTGTTCAATTTAAGGAGACAAAACTAAAAAGGACTGGGACGTAGCTCAGTGGCAGAGCACCCCTAGGCTAAACCCCCAGCACCACCAAAACAATTCTTATTTATAATTCCACTGGACTTCAAACAAAACTATGTAGGCCGTGTTGGGTTAAATAATTCTCATGATTAAAATGAACTGTGTCTGATTCTTTTTTATTCTCAGCACGGCCTCTGAGAAAACGTGACACTGCCTGCCATGGTGGGGATGGGTTCGGGGCCCCAAAGACGCCCAGACCCACGCTGGCCTGGATGGCCATGGTCAGCACGCAGCCCGGTGCGTCCGGATCAGCCCCGGGCCCTGAGACCGCCGATTTGGGGTGCGGACCCGGGATGTCCATCCGCCTTCTGGGCTCTGCGCAGACGCTTCCCCGCCTGTCTGTGACCGTGCGTGGCTGAGTCCCCACTGCGGAGCCTGCGGGTGCTGGGGTGCTGATGGCCCTGTCCCCGCCCCGTCCCCACTGGGCAGCTCCGGCTCGCGTCCCCTGTGTGTGCTCTCGGTCCTCCAGGGCCTGGCCAGAGGCCGGGGCAGCCAGTCGGGCCCCCACACCCGCAGGCTCGGCCTGGGTTGGCGCCCACAGAGCGGAGCACTCCGCCTGCTCGGCTCCGGACCACCCAGGCTGGGGCTCCACGGGGACGCGTGTCCCCGGGCTGGGATGGACGAGGGCCTGGCATGCACTGGGGAGGAGGAAAGCTCTTGGTCACCCGCCGTGAGCCAAACACACCTCTTCCCTCTGGACTCTACCTGCCCCAGCCGTCCCATGACTGCCTCGGAAATGGGCAAACGGCAGGAGGGCCGCACACAGACCGACCGCAGACGCCCAGCGGCCGCGGCCCAGAGCCACAAGCACGTGGTCGCCACAGGGAGCTCCGGGTCACAGCTCGCCCCCTCTGCCGGGAGGTTTAGGAGACTCGGCCCCTGGCCCCGAAGGCTGCTCGCCACTGCCCCCTGGTCCTCAGGGGCTCCCTGCTTCCTCCATGTCCCTTTCCCGTCCCCATGCCTGCCGGGGCACAGCCCCAGGATTCGAGTGGCGTGGCCGGGGCTCTGGATCCTGCCCTGGCCTGCAGTGAGCGTCTGAGGAGGAGGCCGGAGCCCGCAGCAGCGCTCGGCGATCCATCATTATCACATTAGTCAGACTCCCTGGGCAGGGAGTGTAAATTACCGAAAGACGGGCGGACAGGCACCAGGCGCGCCACCCGCCTCCGCCACTCTCGGCGCGGAGTCCTGGACGGCGTGTGTTTATCTGAGAAGGCCCCGGCTACTCGTGGCGTCTTGCCAAGACAATTTGAAAGGTATCAACAGTTTAAATGACATTTTCACCTTCAGCAAATACATCTCTGCCTGCTCGGAATGGCAATGCTATCCTGCCCCTGGCAATCTATGATACAGTCATGTCAGAAATAGGTGTCAACTCTCATTACGTTCCCGGGGATAAATCCCACTACCGGGCCGGCAGCGTCCCGGCGTCCTGACATCCAGCTGCCAGCAGGCAGCCGCCCCTCCTTCTGCATCTCACAGATGCCATTGGGGTTTTCAATTTCTGAGTCTGTTGGGCGCCGGAGACGCACAGGCAGCCGAGGCTCGGGCAGTGGCAGGGAGCACGCCGTGTGACCAGGAGTTACCAGTGCCACAGCAGGGCCCGGCACCCACGCCCGTCCGCCCGGCGCGGGGCACATACGCACTTCCCGGTGCAGCAGCGGAGCCCTGGGCTGTGAGGCTGGGTCCCTGCAACACGAATCCCACTCCGCGAGGACCCACGAGGGGACCGGGCAGCAGAGGCAGCGCCGGCTGCGTTTCTGGGCTCAGGCCTGGCAGGCTGAGGAGCGAGGGAGAGGAAGGCGGAGGCTTCCACGGGCTGGGAAAGGCCTGGTGCCGAAGGGGCTCCGACCCCACCGTCCCTCCTGCGCCCTCCACCCTGGCGCGGCGGGGCTGTCCCGGCAGGGGCCTCTGCAGCGGGGCACCTGCCCGCCGTCACGAGCTGAGTGGGCGCCTCCTCCATCCTCCCTGGGGATTCCTGCCAGCGCGGGGACCGCCCCAGCCAGCCCAGGGGCTCGGGGCAAAGTCCAGGCTTCCGCCACGCCCAGCTGTATGGGTCAGGGAAGCACAGGGCGTCTGCCGCCCCCTCCCACGGGTGCCCCCCACGGCCCAAGACCGAGAAGAGGGTCAGGACGGCGGGGCAGCCAGCATCCCTGGCGCGCAAGCCTGTGCTCTCACGGGCAACAGAACCTCAGGCAGGAAGCGGAAACTGACGTAGCTTCAAGCATAAATAGACAAACTTGCAACTGTGGTAGATTTTAACTTCCCTTCGCAATCACTGGGACAGCACATAGGCCAACAGTCTGTGAGGGGCTGCGGATACAGCTCCACGGCACGGCGCCTGCCTGGCAAGGACGAGGTCCTGAGCTCGCTTCCTGACACAAAAAACAAAAGTCTGACGACTTGGAACTCCTGAGCACCACCATCCAACAATTTCAGGGCCGTTTCTCCGACATCGTACACAGCACGGGACGCACACGAGATGCAAGAGACCGGGCCAGGAAACAGCCACAGCGTACGGGGAGGACTCCCGGCACACCACGCGGGTCCATGGCCGCAGCCAAACCAGAGATCAGTCACAGGAAGCCGTCCAGAAAGTCCCAAGGTATTTGGAAATTAAGTAACAATTTCTACACAACTCTTGTCAAACAGGTGGGTTTTTAACCAAAAGAAAATGAGAACACAGGGTCTGGGGCGCGTGGTGCAGGTAAAGCTGCACTTAGAGACGCGTGCAGAGCACCGGCTGCTGATGCGCTCGGCCGCCCCACCTCGCGCTCCCTGTCCAGACTCGGCCTCCCCAGGCCAAAGCTATTCCAAAACCGTGCGTCTGACCTGGACTGTGTGGGCATCTTTCCTGCCATTTTGCCCCAAATAACACAGCACACCGGCTACCGCCCTCGCACCGACACTGTCGTGTGTATCATCACGCGTCGGATGGTTCACCATTACTCTGCCGTATTACGGGGAGGAGGTGAATCGCTGCTTCAAGTCCTGCACCCTCTCTGTGAGGGCTGGAGCCTCGCAGGGCCCTGGAGCCAACCCCAGCTCACACCAGGGACACCGGCGTTAAAGACGCAAGAGCCAAACGGCCAACAACCTCGGCTTTACCTCCGGAAACGAAGGAAGGAAGCATGCAGGCTAATAGCAGATTAAAAGGAGGCAGCAGGAAAGGGAGAAAAAGGTCAGAGAAGAGATCACTGAGCTGGAAATAAGAACAATAGAGAAATTCAACATAACCAACTGCTGGTTTGAAAAGATCAATGAAATGTAAAACTTCTATCCAAATTGTTAAGGAAAAAGCAGAGAAGAATCAACTAATGTCAGGAACAGAGAGGTGCAGTCCCTACAGACTCCACAGGTAGTTATGGGATAATACAAAGCTATTGTATTTTTTACCTATAAACTTGGCAATTTAGGTGAAACAGACTAACCCCTTTAAAAAAGAAAGAAAGAAAGAACCAACACTCACTTGAGAAAAAATAGATAGTCAGTCATAGTGGTCACACCGGTAATCCCAGCACTCAGGAGGCTGAGGCAGGAGGATCACTGCAAGTTTGAGGGCAGCCTGAACTATGTAGTGAGTTAAAGATTAGTATGAACCGCATAGTGAAACCCTGTCCAAAAAAAAAAAAGAAGAAGAAGAAGAAGGAGAAGGAGAAGGAGAAAGAGAAGGAGGAGGAGGAGAAGGAAAATAAGGAGGAGGAAGAAGAAGAGAAGAAGAAGAAGAAGAAGAAGAAGAAGAAGAAGAAGAAGAAGAAGAAGAAGAAGAAGAAGAAGAAGAAGAAGAAGAAGGAGAAGAAGAAGAAGAAGAAGAAGAAGAAGAAGAAGAAGAAGAAGAAGAAGAAGAAGAAGAAGAAGAAGGAGAGATGAAGAAGAAATAGAAAATCTAAATAGCTCTATACATGTTAAACAGACTGAATTCATATTAAAATCCTTTTCAAGAAACACCAAGCCCACATGACTTTACTAGCAAATTTCACCAAATGTTTAGGGAGAAAATAATAGTAATTTTATACAGATTCTTCCAGAAAGTTGAAGATGCAATATTTTCCCAAAATCCTGTGA
This sequence comes from Dasyprocta punctata, assembly GCA_004363535.1. Classification (NCBI taxonomy): domain Eukaryota; kingdom Metazoa; phylum Chordata; class Mammalia; order Rodentia; family Dasyproctidae; genus Dasyprocta; species Dasyprocta punctata. The sequence continues at coordinate 164,362 of RJWM01000896.1, read as the reverse complement.
GGCCAGCATCACCCCAAGGACAAAGTCAGAAATAAAATATTTCAAGAAATCAAAACTACTGACCATAAGTGCAACCATGCTTAATAAAACTGTTAAAATATATCCAATAATATTTTAAGAGGATAACTCACAGCCAAATGGAGTAATCCCAAAAAAATAAGAAGTTTAACACTTGAAAGTCAGTCACTGAAATCTATCATTTAATAGACTAAAAAGTGAAAACCAGATGACCATCTCAACGGACACAGAAAAGAACTTCTGACGAGATACACCATTAATTCCTGATTTTAACTAGGGAGAGAAGTTAAATTTTTCTTGCCCTAATGATGAGATGGCTGAATTGTGGACACACACACACGTGAACATACGACAAAGTAATATCGGGACAGCAAGCAAAAACACTGAAACAACACCCAGAATCTGGAGGCAAATTTATTCATGTCGAGGGGCACTGATGAGGATCACTCCCAGAATATCAGGCCCTGCTCTCTGGTGGTCTAGGGCTTATATGGGATAAGCAAGCAGGAGGTACAGGAGCAGAATAGCTCATCTACTGGGCACTGGTTTATAAAGTGAGCATCACAGTGACAGCCGCTTCTAAGAAACAGGAGCAACCAGAACTGGAGCAGGAACCATTACCTGGGCAGCTAAGAAACTGAAGTATCCTGGCTGGGGAAAGGAGGGGTTCCTGCTGCAATATATCAATGCCCGAACCCTGAACCTGAAGCCCCTCAGAACCCAACAGCCTCAGAAGCAGGCTCGTGACGGGAGTAACTAAGTTAACATGGTCACCGGGTGGCCCTGGTGCAGTGTGACTGAGGTCCTTCCAGGAAGACGAGGTCAGGACACAGACACACAGGGTGACCTCGCAAGGGCACAGAGAGCAGATGTCCGCAAGCCCAGGAGCGAAGCCTCAGGAGGAGCACGCCCGTCTTGGGTTTCCAGCCTCTCGAGTCTTCCCAGTCCTTCCAGCACTGAAAAAATTAATTTCTTCTCTTTAAGCCACCCAGCCAGCAATATTTCATTATGGAATCCCAAGAAAATTAATACAACGAGCATCTGGGGGGAAATGTGCACAGAACATCAAGCGCGATAGTAAAACGATCAAGGCAAAGTTGTCCATGCTCATGACTTCCATTCAGTGCTGCGCTGCCAGATTCAGTCCTGGGAGGCAAAGGTGGAGGGACCACGCGACTTAGGAAGCAAAGAGTACAGCTGCCCTCAGTCACAGGTGGCAGGCTTTCCCGTGCAGAAATCCGATGATACCCACAAAAGAGCTACTATAACTAATGAGTGTTAGCAATTTTGCAAGGAAAAGATTTACATGTAAAAAGCAATTCTTTCCATATGACAACAATAAAAATTATAAATTGCTATTTTTGATACCATTTACAACAGTACCAATAATATGATATACTTAGTAATAAATCTAAAAAAGAAGTGTAAGTCCTGTACATTGAACACTACAAAACATTGCTGAGAAAAATTAAAAGAAACTTAAGTAAATGGAAAGAAATACCATGTTCATGGATTAAAAGACTTGTCAAGATGCTTGGTTGTACCAAAAATGATCTGTAAATCAACATGTTCATAATCAAATCCAAACATTTTTGCTTTAAAAAAAGGAAATAAAATCATTATATAAAAAGTAATAAATTTTTTAAAAGGTTGTATGAGTCAAACAACTTTGAAAGAAAATAATAATGTTAAAACTTGAAGATTTATCAAAAGCTTCCAGTAATCAAGAAACATTGCTATCAGTGTAAAATCAAATAGGTTCACAGAAGAGAACTATATCTAGAAACAGATCTTCATGTACACTGACAATGGATTTTTACAAAGGCACAAAAACAATTCAGTAAGGACAATGATACTGAAACAGCAGGTATCCATACACACACACACACACTTTGATCCCTACTTCACACCATATACAAAAATTAACTCAAAGTGAAGGGCCTATATGTAAAAATTGAGACCATATTTCAGAAGACAACATAGAAGATTATCTTTGAGGCTTTGGGTTTGGCAAAGATTGCTCAGGTGTTACATCAAAACATAATACATAAAAAGAAAAGCAAAATATTAGGATTCCTCAAAAATAAGAACTCTACACACCAAGACACTTTAAAAATATTGAAAAGATAATCCACAGTTGAGGATTATCTGACAAAGGACTTGAATCCAGAATATATATAACTTTCAAAATTTAATAGTAAGATAAAAATAAGATACACAAAGGATTTGAATGGACACAGCACCAGATATGTGAACGGGAAAAAGCTCAACATCATTGGTCATCAGTGAAGCACAGATCAAGACCACAGGTAAGTACCACTGTAAAACCTGCCACGCCAAGTGGAAGGGAGAAGGCGAAGAAACCGGAGGGAGAATATCAGGCTTGTGGTTTGATGGCAGGCGCCCAACGCGGGGCCCACCAGTGGACGGCCACTCACGGCAAAGTGAGGACACGTGCCCTCTGCAGCTGTGCTCCTGCACACCTTCGCCAGCGAGAAGCATGGCTGGGGGCTCGGTGTAGACTGGCGGGGAGGGCACCGAGGAGCCACCGACACGCGAACTGCACAGGTGCACTCTAACGTCACTAGACTGCGCTGGGCAGCTGGAAGAAACAAAGTCACAGGCGCCACACAGCTCACCCACACGAAGCCAAGGCTCATAGGCACAGACCAGGGGCTGGGGTAAGGGGCGGAGGAGAGAGAGGACAGAGACAGTCCTGAGGGGAGCACACCTGTCCATTCCAGGGCGTGTTGTGATGACTCCGCGGATGTCCACACCCGAGTCGCAGTGAGGGATTTCGCTGTGCAGGTACCCGGGGTGGCCCCGGGTCTCATGGCCCACGCGTCTGATGGTGGCGCTGGGTCTCGGTGTCCCATGCTCGACACTAGTAATGGGCTTGGTGTCCACACGTCTGGTGGTGTGGACAGCCTGGGGGGCCCTGTGTCACTCCGCTTTCCCAAGCAGTCACTTAGTTCTCCACTTCCGCCGTCTGATTTAATGAAAGAAAGACTCTGGAGAGGAGAAGCTGTGCTGAGGCCTGCAGGCCACTGAGCCTCCGCCTGACCAGCGGGAGGCCCCGAGCACCCGCACCCCAGAGGCCAGTCCTGCGGTCCACAAGTCCACGGCCACAGAGACAGCAGAACCCTGTCGTGTGCAGGTCCCGTGGCCAGGCCTCGTAGCCCGCGTCCCTGAAAGGCTCTGCCTCACAGCCCTGCGGTGCGACACAAACCCGCGGAGAAGGCAGTGCGTCCCCCGGCCTCACCCAGCCTCGGGCTTCCGATCTGGGCCGCTGGTTACAAGGACACATCTCACAGTGAAGTCCTGCCTCCTGGGACCCCATGCCCTCCACAGCTCCCACCCGACCCGGCACTAGGGGGGTCCAGGCTCAGAGCAGAGGCCTTGCTGTCGGGCTGGTCAGGGCATCAGGTCAGGGACAAGCTGGCCAAGTCCAGCTCCCAGGTCACTGGGTCCCAGGAGCCCCATGGGGCTTAAGCCGGGAGGGGGGTGGGGCCTGGGAGGCAGCAAAGACCCCAGGGTAGGAAGGCAGGGACACGTGGGCACCTGTGTGGACACAGGCCAGACCCAGGCAGGGCACACAGAGCAGGATGGGTGTGACACAGGGTACAGAGCCACTGATACGCACATGCACACACCACATCACACGTATTACATGCTCACAGGACATGTACACACGCGTGCACATGCACACACACTGACAGTCACAGAGACACGTGCACATACACACGTTCGCATACACGTTCACATAGACTCGTGTGCATGTACAAATGCTACACACATATACCCAGGTGCAAATATTATATACACATAAGTACACAAATGGACCCACACCTAAATCCACACACTTCAGAGACACAGATATACATGTTCTGACACACACTATGCGTGTATCATGTAGCACCGCACATACTCTTGTACACACTATGCTAACACGTGCACAACATATGCACACTTGCACAGCCACGAAGACGGACCAGTACACGTGTGTGGCACATGAACACATGTACACGTATGTTCTCGTGTGCACACACACACATGCAGCATGGCACACAGACTACAGCCCGGTACTCAGCCATCCCCAGGGGACAGGGAGCTCTGTGCCATTGCACGCACGCCCCCACGCTCCTTTCCACCCACGGTGGAAGCCGTGGCCCTCGGGGAGGGAGTGCAGGCCAGACAGCCCAGGCACACAGCACCGTGGACGCCGGCCCCGGCCACAGCCCCCCCTCCGCAGTACTCCGAGCTGTATTTCTGTCTCATTTTCCTCGTGGCCCCAGAGGCAATCTGCATCCACGAAACACCCCGGCCTCACAACGCGGCGTCTCTTCCCCCTCCCTGGCCGCCCAGCCTCGCCAGATTGGCAATTTGAGTAGAAGATGGAATATTGCCGCGGTGATAGAGTATGTAATTTATTTAAATGGAACAAAATGTGACACGTGCCGCTGGAACCCAGGACTCACCTGCAGGAGCGTATTTGACACAAATTGAGACTTCAAGGTTTACAGATATTGCAAATGAAAACTCCCCATAGGGTGTCAATAAGAGTTCATGGCTCCTTTTATTCGGCTTAAATTAATCACAAGATAGAGGAAAAAATAGGTTCTATTTTTGAGGGCTTTTTAAATAAAATTATTCTAAGAAGCATACATTTCTTCTGGAGCTGTAATTAAATTTCCAAATTGCTGTTTCCGGCTGTCCTCCCTGCAGGCAGTCGGGGTGGAATCCTGCCAACATGCAGGCGACAGGACACTTCCAGCGGCCTTCTAACCCTTGGCGTCTACACCGACAGAGGCCCCAGAAGCCAGCGGACACCGCAGGCAGGGGCCAGGCGCACTTGAACGGCTCTCCTGCCACCGTCTCCCTCCACCGCCCTCACTTCCTCTTACTCCTGGTGAACCGCTGCCTCAGCTCCTATCAGCTCCCTGTGCAGCCGCGCGCACCGCAGTGGCTGTGTCGGTCAGCTGCTGCTGCGTGACGAGTAGCACAGCTCAGCCTGCAGCCACACACGGGGGTTCTCACTCACAAGCTTGCAGGTCGGCGGGTGAATCTGGCCTGGCCGGGGCCACTCACGGGTCTGAGGTCAGCTGTTTGGGGTTGAGCTGTGTGTGGGCTCCCTGGGGACAACCCTCGTTGCCCTCTTCTCCCCCTGTGGGCAGCCCAGCCTCCCTCACGATGTGGGGACCCTCGAGACCTCAGCTTGCACATCCCTCGCACTGCGCCCACCACACTCTGCGGACCAAAACAAGGAACAAGGCAGGTGCCACTGAGAGCACTGAGGAAACAGAAACAGGGGAGCAACAAGCGAGGGGCTCCCGTCCCCACAGCTGTGCGCCCCAGCTGCAGCCGCGGAGTGCCCACGGGGCCTTCCAGCCAGCCCTTGCCCTTCTGCCCAGACCCCAGGTCCAGCTCTGCCTGCTGTACCCGGGGCACAGGAGGCACGTGGCCTGGTGCACTGCGGCCAGGGGCAGCTGGGGACTTCTCCAGCCTTTCAGGGGCCGGCTGAAAAGAGGCGTTGCGAGGCAAGCCCAGTGGGGAACATTCACCGCACCTCCTCTAAATATTCCGCTCGCCGAAATCAAGGACTTGGTGATTTGAACGAATCAGCCTCCTGAGCATAGCCTGTGCCGGGCCACGGCAGCCACGTGGGTCTCGGGTCGCTCCCCAGTGCTGCCGTTCGAAGCCCCCTGCCCGCGTGACCAGGTGGTGGCTCAGTACTGCAGGGGCCAGGCTGACCGAAGTCCCACACTCATGTCCCGTTCCCTCACTAGACAGCACCGCTGGCCAGGAGGAGGACGCGCTGGGCCCAAAGCACCTCACTGCTGCGGCCAGGGCCCTTTCACCGGATGCAGGCGAGTGTTTCGAATCTGTGTGTTTAGCATTAAGGGCTTGAACGAAAGGCAAGGCAAAGATGTTTTCACGGAAACAAAGTGCTGAGAGGGGCGACAGTCCTTACCTTCCCATCGGGTATTCCCAAAAGGGAGAGGCAGGAGGCTCTCAGGCTTCTCATGCCCGGCCCATGTGGGGTGGCGGGGGGCCAACTGGACAAAGCCGGGGAGGCCAGGGAGGCTCACAGCATCTGCAGGAACCGACGCCAGCTTCCCAGAGAATCAGTGACTGAGCACTGACTTCCCGAAGCGTCCAGCCAGGAGGGATCCCCAGCCTGGCTCTCATGGAAAGCGCGCGTTCTGGGGCTTCAGCCACAGCTGGCCCTGAGGCTGCACTGCCCTGGCGTGGGGAGCTGCAGCCGGGACCCCTGGCTCGGCCAAGCACAGCCACCTGCACCCGGCAGCCACCTGGCAGGTAGGAAGCAACCGTGCCCTCGAGGCTCCGTGAGGACAGCTCTCGTGCGTGACTCCGGGCACCAGCCGCCCGGGGAGAGGAGGGGAGGACCGAGACACGGCGGCGACAACGCTTCCCAGCAGGGAGAGTCCAGGGTCCCCGCGCGCATCGCTCCGGTGCTGCGAGGCCCAGGGGTGCTGACAGTTCCACACTAACGTGAAGGTCCTTGGTGACCCCAGGCAACCTCGAGATGGTCAGGACTCTGCATTACGCAAAGTAAGACCTTAGCCCAGTTTTCAAGAAAATGCCTGCCCCAGACACATATGTTTTAAGGTCCCTCCAGTCACTCAAAGAAAGACTGGTGAAGAAAACAGCGAGACACGAAGTCCTAGCGTCAGGAAGATCGGTGGGTTCCACACACGGGCAGGGGGAGCGCTCGGTGCCCTCGGGGAGCTGGCAGATGGCTGAGCCCCTCCGGAGTGGCTCGTTTCCGCCTCCACCGCCAGCCTGCGCCAGTCACCAGCTTCGACCTCCAGAGCCAGCAGAGCGAGGGTAAGGAGCCCCCTCACCCCAACCCAGCCTCCAGGGAACCTGCAACCTCCAGTTCACCTCTCGGGGGGCTCATGGGCCCGCACAAAGACGCTGGAGACTGTGGGCTGGGGACGCGGAGCCCTGGCCCTGGCTTCCCAGCAAAAGCGAGACACAGGCCAGCAGCCCGGGCCCCGGCCCCGGCCCAGCCCCAAGCCCCGGCCCAGCCCCAGCCCCAGCCCCGTCCCCGGCCCAGCCGCGGCCCCCGCCCAGCCGCGGCCCCAGCCCCAGCCCCGGCCCCAGCCCCAGCCCCGGCCCCAGCCCCAGCCCTGGCCCAGCCCCAGCCCCGGCCCAGCCCCGGCCCAGCCCCAGCCCCCGCCCCAGCTTGGGGCACAGCAGAGCTTCCGGAAGGCGCAGCCCAGAGCAGCCGGTGGAAACGCGAGCCGCAGGAGGAGGACCCGGGTCAGCCTCGCTCTGTGCCCGTCTTTTGCTCTATATTCTTTTGTAATTTAGGGCTGGAGGTCACACAGCAAAGACTACAGGACCAGCCCGTGAATTTGAAAATGTGCATGTGGGGACGACAGGGAGGAATCTCAGGAAAGGGACGTGGGAAAGCAGCAATCTCTGTCTCTCGGGGAAACTGAGTCTTCCGTCTCCAGCGTGCACACAGGGAATCCCTGGCCCCGGCGGAGTCCTGGTGACCACAGCCAGTGACCAGGACACGAGCCCTGTTGGGCGTGATACCAGCAGCGCCTTGACCCGCACCTGACGGGGAGCAATGGGGGGTGCTGGGGGGACGGCACCAGGACGCCGCCGGAGGGGCGCACAGCACGGGGCTCGGGGGCTGGGCCCTCACGTGTGCCTCCCTGTCTCACTGATTTCCCAGCAGCACACAACGTCAGGGCGCGGCCGCGTCGGGGCGAGGGAGGGCGTCTGCCCGGCACACGAGCCCGACCTCTGGCCCTGCCCCCGTCTCGTAGGAGTCCCTGTCCCCACCGCATGCCCGCCTCTGCGCCTGCAGCAGGCGCCCGCCCTGCTCCTCCCCATCTCTCCACATCTCCTCCAGCTCTCCCTCCGGGCCCGACCCCCCGCGCCCGTCTCGGGGCCTTGTCCGCCGTGCTCCCCAGCCGGCCTCGCCTCCCTCTCTTCCCAGCCTCAGCTGCCGTCACACCCGAGCCCCGCGTGTCCCTCCCACTGTCCTCTCTGTGCCTTTTCCTCCTCCTCCCGTCTTCCTAGGTGCCTGCCCGGCCGCCTGAGCCAGAAGTGGAGTCTGCCCAGGCCGTGGGCAGTGGCAGAGGGGACGCTGTAGAGCCCAGCAGGACCAGATCCACCTCGGGAGCAAGCGCAATGTCCTGACTCAGCCTCCCCTCCCACGTCCAGCATCTGTATGAGGGGGGCGAGTCCTGCCCCAGGCTGTCCTCAGACACAGGCCTCTGACCCGGGTCCCCAAGCCCATGGGTCAAAGCCGTGGCTGCAACCATGCGGGCCCCCACGTTCCTGCCCCGCCGAGTGGGGCCCGGCCGCAGTGCACAGGGCACCACCTCTGCCAGTGGTCACCTGAGCCACACAGCTAACGAAATCTTTTCCAGGCCCTTTGGCCAGCCCGTGGCACCGGTGCGGCAGGGAGGCGGCGGGGGCTGAGGTGTCCCGGGACGCACTTGTGGGTGCCCCCTCAGGGGTCACCCCGCCAGGAGGCGGCCACAGCTGGCCTCCGGCCCTAGGCCAGATGTTCCCAGCCATCTTCTCCCCCCACCCTCCGCGGCCGGCCGGCGAGCAGTCCCTCCATGCTAAGTCACTGACGAGTTGCTGCCAAGGACCAAATTTGAGCTTTCAAGCACAAGTTACAATTGTTGGAAGACCCGATCTAGTACAGCTGTACCTACTTGTAATCCCACACGCGGGAGGCTGAGCCAGGAGGGTCACAAGTTTAAACTCAGCCTGGGCAACCTCGGTGACTGAGACCCTGTGTCAAATAAAAGCTAAAAAGCTCTGCAGATGTAGTGCAGTACAAAGGTCTTGGGGAGGAGGAGTAGGGACAGCAGGTGGAGCGAGCGGAAGAGAAGGGCACGTGGGAAAGCCCACCTCACCGTCGGGAGCCTCTGCCCCAGGCCCCGAGCCTTCTGACAAACAGGCCGGTTCCCACACTGCCTCGGACCCCCAGAGCCCTGGGCTGGAGCTTTCAGAACAGCCAGCACCAGGCAGCCCAAACCCACGTGCGGGAAGGTCTTCGTGGGCCAGGTGGCCGGGGCTCCGGGCACGGCCCGCAGGGGAAGTGCTGTGAGGTCACACGGGCGTCCGGCTGCGCGGGAAAACAGCATTCGCATCAGCCATGTGTCGCTGGTGTCAAAACACAATAGGTTTGCTATCGTTGTCTGGAAATGAATGAATAAATGAGTAGTTCCAGACCTCTCGACATCGATAGACACAAGTCCTATCAGCAGAAGCCTGCTGGTGTCCTTGACACATTTCAAGTGTCACAGGACCTCAGGTGCGAGGGGAAAAATAAAAGAAATCAAGAAAGAAAGAAAGAAAACTGCTGCTTGCAAGTGAGCAGGCGACCAGGCACCCGCTGTGCTGGGGCCAGGGCGTGGGCCTCGGGCGAATTTCCCCACAGCAGGAACCAAATCACCTCCATTACCGGATGCTTTTGTTACAGAAGTTCTGGAAAGGCCAAAGTAAACACTTGCAGATTCCACAAGGTCACAGCACAGCATGGTCACCCACGTGGCCCAAGCCACTGCCGGGAAGGGAGGGAGGGCGGGAACATGCCGTGCAGGGCAGTGGTCCGGTGTCCCGAGCCTGATCCTCGTGCCCTTGGCTCCTCGTGACATTAAAAACGAAATCGGAGCTGGGCGTGGTGGCCCACACCTGTGACCCCAGCTACCCAGAGGCTGAGACAGGAGAATTGCGAGTTCCAGCCCAGCCTGGACAGTTTAGTGAGATACTGTCTCGACAGAATGAAAAGGGCTGGGGGTGCAACTTAGGGTGCTCTGGATTCACTCCCCAGTACTGTGTGAGAAAGGAAGGAAGGTAGAGAGGGAAGGGGGAAGGCAGAAGGAAGGAGTGAGAAGAGGAGAAAGGGGGAGAAAGGCGAGGAGAGGGGAGGAGAGCAGAGGAGCCTGCCCACAGCTCGGCCCTGAGCTCTGGGTGGCCTGGCGCCACGAGGCTGGGTGGTGGCCGCGGGGCCCCCAAGCCTGGGGCAGGACGTGGGATGGAGGTTCCCCAAGCAATCAGAGTATGAAAGAGAGGAAGCTTCCAGAAAAGGCAAACTGCGTGGGCAGAGGGGGAAGAGTCCAGGCCAGGAGCGCATCTCAATGGTGCTGGCCCAGCGGGGGGCCAGGGGGCTCCAGCCACACCCCAGCCGACACGGGCCCTGGCAGCTGCAGGCGGGGATCCCCACCTACCCGGGCTGGAGGTTAGGGTGAGGGTGAGAAAGTTAGGGTAAGGTCAGGGTTAGGGTTAGGGACTTAGAGTTAGGGAGATAGGGTTAGGGCTAGGGTTAGGGTTCAGGTTCAGGTTAGGGTATTAGGGGGTTAGGGTTAGGGTTCAGGTTCAGGTTAGGGTTAGTATTGGGGGTTACTGTTAGGGTTAGAGTTAGGGAGTTGGGAGTTAGGGTTAGGGTTAGGGTTAGGGTTAGGGACCTAGAGTTAGGGAGATAGGTTAGGGCTAGGGTTAGGGTTCAGGTTTGGTTAGGATGTTAGGGTCTTAGGGTTAGGGTTTAGGTTCAGGTTAGGGTTAGTATTGGGGGTTAGTGTTAGGGTTAGAGTTAGTGAGTTAGGGTTAGGTTTAGGGTTGGCAAGTTAGGGTTAGAGAGTTATTTAGGGTTAGGTTTAGAGAGTCATGGTTAGGGTTAGTCAGCATCACAAGTAAGGGCAGTTAGGGTTAGGGTTGGGGAGCTAGGGTTAGAGAGTTATTTAGGGTTAGGTTTAGGGTTAGGGTTAGAGAGTCATGGTTAGGGTTAGAGTCAGGGTCACGACTATGGGCAGTTCCTACCTCTGCTCATCACACAAGCTGTCTCTGTGGGAGACGGAGGCTCCCATTTCCTGAAATGTCTTTCCTGCCCTTTTTGCTTCTGTGCTTCTTTTCCCGATGCTTCTCCTCACAAGTCTCATTGGCAAAATGTGAATCGCTCTGCTGGCCTCTCCTTACCTTTCATCCTGGATTCTCCTTCCACTCACGGGCATCTGGGCCTCGCTGGTCCTCCTCTCCCTGCGGCTTCCTCCTCTCTGAGACTCCGCCCCTCCCCTGTTGGCCCCAGAGGCCCCACTGCGCTCTCTCTGCTCGAGCCCCTGCAGTTCCCAGCGGGGAGCGACCTGGGCCTTGGTCTCCTGGCCTCAGCTCTTCCGGTCTGGGTTGGAGCTCCCGTGTCGGGGCGCGGGGAGATGCGTGAGGAGAGCCTTCCATGCCGTCGCCATCACACCTCTGCGCCACGCGGCCGTGGACGGCTCCTTGAGCTTTCTAAGAAGACACTTCTGCCCCGTTTACAGCATTCTGCCTGATGTTAACATCGGTGTCTGCCTTTTTAATTGTATTTCACTTTTAATTGACAAGTAATTATTATTTAAATACCAGCTCCGTGGTGACGTGACGGTTCGCGTCCGTGCAGCGGAAGGGTTAGATCAGGCTCCGGCACACCTTCCCTCGTGGTCTGGCACCTTCCAGAGGGGTCCTCTCAGCAACACCCCCTGGCAGCTTTGACACCCTGCTGCACAGCCCAGCTCTACCCTCTGCAGTCAGAAGGCTCCTGGCCAATGGGAACACAGGGGCTGAGACAAAGCCAGGGGAGACCCAGCCCCCCTTTATTCTTGTATTTTTAAATTTTGAGACAGTGTCCTGCTAAGTTGTCCTGGCTGCGCTGGAACTTGCCATCCTCCTGCCTCAGCCTCCCAGAGGGTTGGAATTAGCTCCCATTATATTCTTTATGATTTGCTTTCCTTCTAGTGTGTTTTCTTACAAACTTTCCTAGAACTATAATAATTTCTTTACTCAGTTTCCGAGCCTCTTTTAATAGAGAAATGCTAACTTGTTCTCGTTTACTGTGACGGCTGATTCAGCCTTTTTCCCACCTGTCCCATTTTCCATTCTTGCATGACTTTTCCTGCCAATCGTCGGATGAGTTTCCTTTTTCCTTTTTCAGAGTTACATATCTCATTTCTACTGGTTATCCTAATTCTTAAAAATAGGTTACCTAAATTTTAAAAATAGTACCTCACTCATTAGAAAAATCTTAAGGCCTACAGAAGAAAAAGAAAAAATTAAGATTTAAAGTTTTATCACGCAAAAAAACTGTTCGCAGGTGTCCTGGTGAATGATTCTGACCCTTTCCTTAGCTTGTTAGAAGAACGAGCGAGGGGACAGTGGAATCCACTGCACAAAGACAGTGTGATGGCTTGTGCCTAAATGTTCCCCCAAACCCTCACGCGGTCGGTCATAGGGCTTTTCCCTGAGGTACCTGAGTCCGGAGGGTGTGACTGACTGGCGATGCAAGGCTGGGATTAAGGGTGGGGGCTGCTGGATCCGTCCACTGACTGGACTGGCACCACCCCAATCCTGGTAGACTGGATACTGTATAAGGGTCAGAAAGAGGCTTGTCTCTTCTTGCTTGTTGCTTTTGCTGTCTTCTGCCACCTTGAACTATTGCCCCTGTACCACACCCCCCTGCCTTGGAGCCAGGTGATTATGGACTGAAACCTCCACAAACTGTGAACTAAATAAACCTTCCTTCCCTTAACCTGTGGGTGTTGGGTATTTAAGATACACAGTGTCACGCATTGTGTAAATTTCCTGTAAGAGTTTCACATCTTACTTGAAATTAAAAGCTTTTTCTAAAGTAAAACTGAAAGAATTGCTGAAATGTATCTTTCCTTTGCCAAAAAATTACATTCACTTCTGGGTCCTAAAAATATCCCACCAAATTAAGCTGGGAGAAATAAAAATTACAAAACCTATCTTACAAGGCTGGAGCCCCTTTAGATTGGACGTCGCCCGTTCTGACCAGTTATCCATTCACTCCTTGGCTCTGGACTGTGGGAAAGGTGCCCCCTGCTCTGCCCGCCTCCTGGGTGACACTGGTGCGGGTTCCGGGTTCCCACGCTGCACCCTGCCCCGTGACAGTCCAGGGCAGCACCCTACTGTCCTGTGTGCCGTCCTGGTCCTGCCGACTGCTGCCCTTGAGGACCGTTGTCCCCCCACCACATCTCTTGAATTGCACCTCTGGCGGGGGCGTGCGGAGCCCTGAGACCAAAGCCAAAGGTGCAGGGAGGCCCAGGAGGCCAGAGAGGCCAGAGAGGCCAGAGCCTGCAGCTGAGCGGAGCCGGCCCCAGCCCTGTGGTCCACAACTGGCCACTGCTCGCCCCAAGTGCTGGACGCGGCCACGGGGGTTAAAGTCCGCCCACCGGGTTTCGGTGCTGCTGTGGTCTGACTCCGCGAACCTCCCGGCCCTCTCTTCGGGAACAGTGGTGTTCACCCCACGACATACCCTGGACATTGGACGTATCTAACTTTCTTTTTGATTTTTTGTAGTGGCTCACGGCTTAGGCTTGGATGTTTCTGCAGTGCCGGAGCTGTTAAGACGTGGGCAGCTCTGAGAGACGGACTGAGGCCTTGTGCGTAACGAACGGACACAGACACGAGCCCTTAGAGTCCAGATCTAAACCATGACATGGTAAAACATACGCAGCATAAATTCACCATTTTGGCCACTTCCGGGCCCGTGCTTCCGCAGCATTAAGAGCATTCGCGCTGTGCAGCAGCCGTCGCCACCCTCCGCCGCCGTCCCCACACCGAGCTCTGTCCCGCCGGGGCACCACGCGGCCCAGCTTCCCCTCCCGTCTGGGTCCAGTGACCCGAGGACCTGCGTGAGCGGAACAGGACGGAGCCTGCCCTCCCGTAGCTGGCGCCTTTCCCTGCACACACCCGCGAGGCTCGGCGAGCGTCGGGTCGCCTTCCTGTGCGGGACGAGCGCCATCTGCGGCTCAGCCGCGCTGCACTGTGTGCGCCCATCAGCTGCTTCCCGCAGCCCTGGTGAGTGTCGCTGCTGTGAGCGCGCACGCGCACACGCACACCTGCGCGAGTCCCCACTTCTGGCTGAGAGTACTGCACGCGCAGACACGCAGCTGCTGGGTTGTGTGGAAATTCTGCACACTTTCGGGGGGACTCTAATATTTTCTACAGCAGCTGCAGCACTTCGTGTCCCCACCAACAGGACAAAGGGTCCCAGTTTCCCCAGGTCCTCAGCAGTGTCGGTTATTCGCTGAGTGTGTTAAATACAGTGGACCCTCGAGTTACGACCAGCCTCACGCATGAACAACCTGGGTAACAACTGGAATTTTAGGTTTCACTTACAACCGAAGTCTTGCGTTACAACCCAAACGCTGGTCACTTGCGTGTGTGTAAACAAAGACTCGCAGTGCCAGAAAAGTTTATGTGAGCATACATGATGTCAGACTGAGCCCAGATACACGTTTGTGGACGTGACTTTAGTCAGTGCCCTATATAATCACTACAATACCTGTACAGTATTATACAATCACTTCAATACTGCTACGGAAATGGCCCCAGAAAAGCTAGGAAAGAAGCTAAGGAAGGGAAGGTAAAGAAAACAATCACAATGGAAAAGAACAGCATTAAAGAAAAGACAGAAACAGACAAGCTTAGACCAGTTTTAACTCTTTCCTGTTGGACTTTGATCCATTCTGGGTTAATTTGACACGTGGTTCTGGGAAGGGGCTCAGTTTCATCCTTTTGCAAGCGGACATCTCCTTTTCCCGGCAGCATCTCTCTTTCCGCACTGAATGGTCTTTGCCACCTTTGTCAAAATCACCTCACCATGTGTGGACAGTTTATTTCTGGGGTCTCTATTCTATTGCATTGGTTTACATATCTGTCTTTATCCACCATGCATTAGTCAGATTTCTGTGACTATACCAAAATACCTGGGATAATAAACTAAAGAGAAAAGGTCTCACCATTTTGGAGATTTTTGTCTATTGTCCACTTGAGAGCCACTTGCATATGACCAGAAGGCCCCCACAAAGCCCCTCTTGCAAAGTCTCCACGTGCTCCTACGGTGCCCTGGGCTGGGGACTGAACTTTAACACATGGTCTTGGGGACATTTGACATCATAGCACACTGCCATTCTATTTTGATGAAAGTGGCTTTGTAGAAATTTTCAAATCAAGAAGTGTATGTCCTCCAACTATGTTCTTCTATGCCAGACTGTTTGGATTCGTCATGGTCCCCAGAGATTCTACATGAATTTTAGAATGGATTTTTTTTCCCAAAACACATCACTGGGGTTCTGTTATGGTTGATACATTGTATCAACTTGAGAAGTTTAAAAATTTAACTAAGACTCAGCAGGGAGCCAGGATCCTTCCTTCATAAACATCCTCAGCCTGTGTAAGAGGAGGGCACAGAGATTTTGTGAGTGTTACACCCGCCCTGGAGGGGAGGCGGCCTGTGTACAATATAAAGGAGAAAAAGAGGCTTGTTCTTCCCCTTTGCTCTGGCTGCTTTTGCTTGGCTGCCACCTTGAAGTGCTGCCCCTGTGCCATGCCACCCTGCCTTGGAGCCAGCTGAGTATGGACTGAAACCTCCACAAACAGTGAGCTAAATAAACCTTCTCTTCCTTCATTTTGGGTGTTGGATGTTTTGTCTTAGCAACAAGAAAAATGTAACCAAGACAGATTCTAACAGGGGTTACACTGAATCCACAGATTGCTTTGGACCATGCTGGCGTCGTGGCTATAATGAGTGCACCAACTCTTACATGTGGGGTGTCTTTCTGTTTATCTCTTTTCATTATCAGTGTCGTGCAGCCTTCAGTAAACAAGTCTTTCACTTCTTTGGTTAATTCTTAAGAATTGTATGTCTTTTTATGCTCCTGTAAGTAAAATTTTTTTCTTAATTTGCTTTTCACATTGTGTTATCATTTAGATTTAAAATGTCCCCCAGAGTCTCATGTGCTCAGAGGCAGGGCCTGGTCAGAAAACTTGGGTACTGGGGTCTGACCTGGAAGGGTGCATTCTTGTTCCCAGCTCCTCCCCTCTCTGTTGCTTCCTGTTCACCATAGGGAGAGCAGCTTCCTCCCACCAGGCCCTTCCACGCATGATGCTTCTGCCTTGGAGCAGCCAGCCATGGACTGAACCCAGTGAAACTGTAAGCCAACTTAAATCCCTCCTCCTTTCAGTTGCAGGTGTCAGATATTTTGTCCCAGTGGCAGGTAAACTGACTAATATGGACTTTTATCAGCAGTACATGGAAACACGACTGGTTCTGTGTTTTGATTTCATATAATGCAACCTTGCTGAATTCATTTACTGGTTCTAACAGTATTTTCTTGAGTCACTTGGGATTTTCTACATATGAAGTCACATAGCCCATGAGCAGCCCTTTACTTCTTCCCTCCCTGCCAGGAGGGTCTTTGGTTGCTGCCACGCTGCACACCTGACAGTGCCAAGAAGCTCTGTCTGGCTCCTGATCCTGGGGGAGCTCGGCCACTGCGCCCTCTGCTGTGACAGCCACTCTGAATGCCTCACCCACGCCACTGCCACGCTGAGTCTCCTCTCTGGCTGCTGTGCTGAGTGTTCTATCAGCGCAGAACCCCTCGACGGCCTTTGTGCGTCAGTTAAAGTGGTCATGTGGTCTCTTTTGTCTGCTCTGCGTCGTTCTCCCATCAAGTCCCCTTGCTTCGGGGATGGGCCGCCTGGCCCTGGGCACTGTGTGCTTCCAACAAGCTGTTGGGCTCCAGCTGCTTGTGCGTCGCTGAGCCTCCCATTATACTTCAGAATAAAGCTTCTGTTCTGGGCATGCATTCAACTCTTCAGAAATCTCAAACCTGAAAACCGAATTCTTTTTGTGCATCATTTAATATCTGTACCAAAAAGACAGGCACAGGGCGGGGATCCCCAGGCCCAAGGACTCTGAGCCGGATGCCACCGTCCTCTCCACTGGGAGGGGGCGAGGTCTGTGGGTGGGAGGCAGATGATGAGGCCACTGTGTGACACCTGACAGGGTACAGAGTGGCAGGGACCAGCTGGCAGGTCACCAACACCACCTCCTTCCATACTGGGTGCCCAGTCAGGCCAGTTTTGAGTTGGGCAGCTGGGCCAGAGGCACAGGGTGCCGCCTGGCCATCCTGTCCCCAACTCCCACATGCAGGCCCTGGGCTCCTCCTCACCTGGACAGGGGTGACTGCATGGCACCTGCGTGTGGAGGAGGGAGAGGAGGAGCCAGGCTCCCGACCCGGGGAGACCACAGAGGTGCTGTGCGGGGCTCCTGGCCGCGCAGCTCGGCCGGGAGACAGGTTTTCTCCAGCAGTGCTGCCGCCCTCCCTGGGTCTCCACGTGCGCAGCTGCCCTCTCTGAGCACCCGGATCGCCCACCCGGCCTTCCGCACCCTGTGCCAAGGCATGGTCCCCTGACCACTTGGCCTTTAGTCCGAGGTCACCGTCCCCTCGCTGTCCAGGGTTGGCGTGAGCATTTGCCGATCCTTCCCCCAGACCAATAGCCCTGACCCTATCCCTGCTGAGCTACTCAGGGCCGTGGGACACCAAGCACTGGCCCTGCCCTCAGAGGACAGAGTGGACTCCATGCTGCCACTGTGGCCATGCACAGAGCACAGTAACGAGGTGGCCACCTTGCCTAGGCACGGCCTGCGGGTGAGGGACGGACACCAGAGGGGAGAGGGGCTGTGTTGCAGTCGCGGCAGGGCCAGGCCCTGACCTCTGAAGGGACCGTGACAGGGAGGAGGACCTCACTGTGTGCAGAGGTCTGGCAGGGGCAGCCTGAGCCCTCCACCCAAGCCCAGGCGGGGACTCAGCCCCAGGAGGCTCCGCCCACTCTACAGGGAAGGGCTAAGGAGTGGTCAGTGGACAGGGATCTGAGGATGCGCTCAGTCCTGCCTGTGACCGCCAGATGTCAGAGCCAGTGGGGACAGAGGGACCCCGCCACCTGCCCAGGGACAAGGAGCTGGGCGGGCAGAGGGAACCAAGGCCTGGACCCCTGCCCCGTGGCCCTGCCCCCCAAGACCCGGTGCATGGCAGCTGTGAACCCGAGGCGGCATGGCTCCAGGTCTGCTGCGTAGTGGGGCTCGGGGACACCCAGAACAGCACCAGGGTTTCCGCGATGGCTGCGTCGTGTCCGGGTTCCCACGGACCTGGCCGCAGGTGACGGCACTGGGCCGGCGGGCAGCTCCCTCCTCCCTGCTTCCCTGCTCTGTGCAGCCCACGCCGCGCTGCCCCGTCCTCCCCCGACCCCAGGCACCTCTGTTCGCCAGGCGCTGCAGCTGCGGCCACGGCTGGGAGACCAGGCTCATTCCTGAGAAAGCCCTGACCTCTACTGGTCTGTCTGGACTGCAGGTTTGGAAGACCCAGCTTCTCCCTGCGACAGTGAGCGTCACCCGGCCACGGAGGACACAGTTCTTAAGGGATGGCAGCCAGCCCGTCACCCAGGTCCAGGCAGGGTGGGGCTGTGGTTTTTCAGGGGCCACAAGCACGGCCTGGCACCCATCCCTGCCCTCCTCTCCAGACGGGGCCTCCTCACCCAGGGAGCAGAAGCCTTGACCCCCGCCAGCCCTCGACAGCCTCCGTGTGAGGACCAAGCCCAAAAGGGACCTGTGGCCCCAGGGACACTGACCAGAGCCTAGAGAAGGGGCCAAGGCCCCGGGGGCGGGGCACAGCTCTCGGAGGAGGCGAGGGACACACCCCAGAATCAGGGCAGCACCCACCTCGTGGCAGGCAGCACCCGAGGTCCTGGTCGGGTTGCTGGGCTGCAGTGAGGCCAGCAGGTCACCGGCCCACCCGGTCATCGAGGCTCAACTGGGGGTCTCACACTGGACTTGGGTGCAGGGGGACGTTGTGGCACAGGACAAAGGTTCCACGAAGGCAGAAGTGGCACGGAGGGGCCCAGAGAGCCAGCACGCAGACTCGGGGCCCCTGGGCCATCGCTGGCGCTCGGGCCACGGCGTCGGACACGCTCAAGCGCTGCACAAGCCCAGACTGCTCCACCCCGGCCACTGCTGCTGACCGCCCACGAGGCTCTGGGCAGCCCGGCCCCGGAGTCCGGCAGGCAGGCTGTGGGGGCCCGAGGGGTCCGGGACACGGGCGCCCTTGAGAGGAGGACACTGCAGTGGCCCGGGCTCATCGACCGGGGAAGGGAGCAATGGGCAGCACAGCGTGGCCACTGGGGTTGGACGGCAGAAAGGACTCCAGGGGCCCGGGAGGGAGCGAGCCCTGCCAGCTCCAAGGTGCCCAGGCCGGGGCAGGCGTCAGGGTCAGAAGCGCAGGCGCTCCCCAGCAGAGACCCCCAGGCCCTGCAGTGGCCCTGTCCCAGCAAGGTCACACTCGCCCACCTTGAAGGCCGTCCTGGCCCCCAGCTGTGTCCCCACGGCACGCCTCGCCGGCCGCTTTTATACACTTCCCACTTCCAGAACTGAAACTCCAGGAACCGTGCTGGCAATGCTGATTTTAGTTCCTAAAACACAGGGTGAGGCCGAATGGGGGCCTGCCTCCGGACAGACTCGGCTTTCAGAACCAGAGCCTCGAGTTCTCTTCCAGCTGCAAATAGCATTAGAGAAAACGCCTTGCTTTGGGAGAAGAAGCTGTACATTGACAAATCTCACCCGGTTCCAGGCGACCTCAAAGCACAGCAAGCGTCCAACCTCTGTGAGGGGGCACCCACCGCGGGGCTCACTCCCCACGGCAACCAGCGCCGTGCTGACCCAGCGGCCGTCTCTGTGTCCCCGCCCGCACCGCCAGAGAGGATGCCACCCTCCTGCCAGCGACTCCCTCAGTCACAGGGCCCTGAAGGTGGTGGCGGCCAGGCACCCGCACCAGGAGTGCTTCCTTCCTGGGCTTCAGGCGGCCTCTCCACCCCGCCTCAAGCTGAGTCTGAGGGGCCCCCGGCCGGGACTGCACAGGGCCTCACGACTCACAGAAGAGACCTGGGCCTGGCCCACGGTGCCACTGAGGCCACACAGTCCCTGGGTCACAGTGAGGCCACCAACCTCCTCTCCACCCCCGGTACCAGAAGCCAAACGCAGCCCCAGGGTCTGCCCTGCACCCCCCAGGCCTCAGCCTACAGGTGGTGGCCAAGCACAGCCAGTGCTGACCCAGACAGCCGGGGGCGTGCAAAGTGTCTGTGTGCACGTGCATGTGTGCGCATGCCTGTCAAGCCTGCGGGCACGGGTGGCCCTGATGTGCCTCTCTCGAGCACGCCCACATCCTGTCTACCCCCCAGCCTGCGCCTGGCTCTGGGTGCCGGGTGTGCCCTGTGTAGCAGCCGGCAGCCGGCCACGGAGGGAGAAGGCATGAGAGCAATGGGTAGGCGGGCGGGTGGATAGGTAGACAGTGAAAGATAAGATGATGGATAGGTAGATGATACAGAGATAAAGAGATAATCAATGATAGGTACATGATTGATAGACAATAAACGATGGTGCTGCACATCTGCAATCCCAGGATTCTAGAAGGCTGAGCCAGGAGGATCACAAATTTGAGCCCAGCCTGAACAACTTAGTGACTCAGTGAGATCCTGTCTTAGAATAAAAACTTTTTTTGAAAAGGGCTGGGGATGTAACTCAGTGCAGAGGTCCTGGGTTCAATCATCACCAGCAAAAGAAAAAAGCAGGATGGATAAGTGGATAAATGATTGACAGAGAGATGGTAGAAGACAGACAGATGCATACTTGTAGACAGACACACAGACACACAGACACTCGGGACCGTAAGAGCAAGATGGTGGACGGCATTTGTGGCCGTGGCGAGCTTCCCTTGAGGAGTCATGGGCAGGTGACACCCCACCTGGTGGCCCCCACAGTCCTGCCGCCCACCTCACTCTGCCACCCCAAGGCACAGGGGCCTAGGTTGGAGCAAGGATGAAGCCACATCTTCTGCCCACCGCCGTGGGCCAAGCAGTCGCCTGGGCCACCCCTCGGGGCCACTGCCGGCTCTGCCCCGGCCTCTGCGGGCGCTGACACCCGGAGCAGCAGCAGGAGGAGGAGGAGGCCTCCACTCCTCTCACTGCTTCCCCACATGGCCCGAGAGCTGACCACCCCCACCCCCGTGCCTGGTCTGGCTGTGGGACATGACCACGCTGGGTGGTGGGACACAGGGCCCTCCCCGGCTCGCCACCCCAGGCGGGCTCCATCCTCAGCCCTCTCTCAGGATGCCACTGTCCAGCCCCAGCTCAGGGAGAGCCCGCTGAGCCCACAGGACAAGGGCACAGTGGCAGCCTGGGGACCTGGCAGACAGCAGCGGGGTACACGGCTGGTATGTGAGCCCGGCCCCTCGGCGGCTCTGTGGTCCCCTCCCTTCCTGCCGCTCCTCCATCTCCTCCCTCAGCTGCTCCATCGTCCAAAGGCCCAGGCGGCTGGGGACGCTCACTCGGCTGTCCTGACCCGCTGGGCTGGGGTCAGCAGGCTGGGGTCAGTGGACTGGGGTCAGGCACCCCATCCCCGCCCCACTGCCAATGCCTCCAGCACAGTGGGTTCTCTGCGGCAGAGCTGTAGCCCCGGGATTGGGCCGGGGCCCGAGGGTGACTGGGTGCATGGGGAGTGTGTTAACCTTTCTCTTTTACATGAAAGTGATGCTGTAGTGCATAGAATTAGGGAGCACCTGGAGCCCAGGTGAGATGGGGAGTTTATTGAGAAAAGGAGAGAGGGTGGCAGGAGGCTGAGGCAGCCCAGACCCCAGGACCTCAAGGGGAGGCAGCGGGAAGCTCGAGCCAGCAGCACACGGAAGGAACGGAGAAGCCTGGCACAGGAGGACTTGGGGACAGGGGTCTTTGCGACTCTGTTTGGGCCCCCACCACACACCCCTAAAGTCTCCCAGGCCAGACAGGGGCCAGAGACGAGGGTGCAGAGCAGCGGGGTGCGGGCTGTTCCCTCAAAGCAGGAAGGAAGCCGAGGGCCAGTGGCAGTCGCCCTGGCCACAGCCTCCCGCCCACCCCGCCCCGGGACCCAGGACGCCCTCCACTCAGCCCTGCACACCCCAGCATCTCCAGGCTCCACCTCTCTCTGAGGTCACAGGGGCCCTGACCTGGGTTCTGTCCTTGCTGGGGATGCTCCTCCAGCCCCACTGAGGGGCTCTGCAAGCTCTGCACCTCGGTCTCCACTGCGTATGTCACTGTCAAAGCAGAGGTGATGACAGCAACGACAGCGCCCTGGGTGAGGCCCAGGTGTCGGGGGCAGGTGGCCGCCAGAGAACCAGCACCTCGGCCTGACTCAGCCTCTTCTCAGAGCACCCCCGCCCCACAGGCCTGACTTGGGGTGCGCCGCCCAGGCTCGGTGCAGAGCCCTAGTCCCTTTGGAGCATCATAAAGAGACACGGGCTGGGGGTGTAGCTCGCGGCACAGCACCTGCCTGGCAAGTGTGAGGTCCTGGGTTCGATTTCCGGTACCAAAAGAGAGAGAGAGAGACAGCTCAGAGCCCCACTGGGAGCCCCGGCCGGCCTAGACATCGCATTTGCGGGCCCCGGGTGCGGAGGGCACCACGGCCCTGCGGAAGTCAGAGACACACCCTGGCTCAGCCTCCGTGTCCGTCTCTACAATGAAGACAAAGGATTGGCAGAAGTCTGTGACGTGAGTAAACAGAAGGAATAGGACCTAATTACAAACACGGCCATGGTGAGAAATGCGGCCCGATAAACGATGTCTTGGCTCAGGTTCCGGAAGCGCAGAGCGGGGAGCCCTGGCTCCTGCACCCCCTCCCCGGGCCCGGATGAGGAGCCTTCCCCGTTGCTTCAGCTCCAGCGCCCACATTCCTGGACGGCTTCTGAAACACAGCTCACGGCTCGCCCGGCACGCCCCACCTCAAGAGGACCACGCAGTGACTCTCGGCGTCGTCGCCGGGTCCTGTGTCCACCTCCACACTCAAGCTGGGGATGTTTTCATCTTCCCCAAAAGGAGGGACACTGTGCCTTTAGCGTCACTCCAAACCCCCACCTCCCCACCCCCGGCCCTCGCTGACCCACTTCTGTCTCTGCAGATTTGTCTCGGCCGGACATTTCACATCAGTGGAATCGCACAGTATACGTTCCTTTGTGTCTGGCTTCCTCCACTCTGCATCTGGTCCATGGTGCAGCACTGCCAGAACTGCACTGTCTTTAAGGCTGAGTAATACTCCACTGTGTGGGCACACCACACTGTGTTATCTATTTATCCTGTGACAGAATTACCTTTTGGCTCTTACAAAGAGTGCTGCTGTGAGCATTAGGGCCCAGCTTCCCGGTCCACTTCCCCTGGATGTACCCCGGGAGCAGGGGCCCCGAGTCATCCCCTAGCTAACTCTGGCTCTATGAGGATCTACGAGGCCCTCCCGAAGCGGCTGCACATTTGACATTCCCAGCGCAGTGTCCGAGGGCCCTGACCCCTCCACGTTCTTGCCATAATTGTTTTATCTGCCTTCCAGGTGGCAGCCATGAAGTGCCACCTCGAGGTGGTTTTGACTTGTCTGCCCCAGTCAGGTCTGCCTCATATCAGAATGGTACTGAGCAGATTTTCAGATTTTTGTGTCCTTATTGGCCACTCACATGTCTGCTCTGGAGAGCTGTCTGCTCGGATCCTTTGCTTGTCTTTATATTAATTTGTCTATTATTAAGTTGTAATAGTTCCTTACATAATTCTTACATAATTTAGATAAAATCATTATCAGATACATCATTTGCAAATATCTGCTCTCCTTCATTGGATTATCAACATCCTTTTATTTCTGGAGCTGGAGATTGAACTCGGGCCCTCAGGCAAGCTAGGCAAGAGCTCCATTGCAAAGCTACACGTCCAGCCTTCCTTTGAGGTCCTTTGATATGCAAAAGTTTTCAATTTTGATAAAGTCCAACTTACCTATGTTTCCTTTTGCTACTCGTAATTTTTGTGTCATTTTAAAAAAGCATCACCTAATCCAAGGTCACATGTGTTTTATCATCTTTAATCTTACAGTTAGATCTTTGACCCACTCTGAGTGAGTTCTCATATGGCATAAGGCAGGGACCCAGATCTATTCCTTTGTATGTGCATATCCAGTGGCCCCAAAACCATCAGTTGAAAACCGATTCTTGTCCCCAATGAATGGCCTTAGAAGCCTTGTCAAAAATCAATTGACTGCCCATGTAAGGACTTGATTTTGCACTCTCTGATCTGTTCCACTAATCTGTAGGTCAATGTTCACAGCACTATCATGCTGTTATCCTAATGGAAGCTTTGTAATAAGTTCTGAAATAAGGAAGAATGAGGTTTCCCACTTGGTTGTTTTTCAAGGCTATTTTAGGTTTCAAGATCACATTCAAGGCTCCAGAGGATCTAAACTCCTCGCAGCCAGACACAAGGTTCTGGTGGTACCACATTCTGGGGTGTGCTCTGCCTAGGTGACTGGGTCCCAGAAATTCCGAGCTCCACCCAGTAAGGCACAAGGTCCAGTGCCACACTCCAGGAGTGCGCCCTCACTAGCTACACAGAGGATTGAGATCTACCCAGCCCAGCATCCCAGCACAATCCATCAGGGGAATGCCTGGCCAGTCTCATAGGACACAGAGGAGCAGCCAGTGTAGCTGCAGGGCCTTGGAGGTTTTGAGCTCTGCCCATTAGAACAGAAGGCACAAGCTCCATTGTTCAGGGGTGCGGCTGTGTGGCAGGTCCTAGAGGTTGCAAACTCTGCTCAGCCAGGAACAAGGCCCCAGCACCATATGCCAGGGGCACGCCCAGGCTTGCCCTACACTCCAGAGGCCCTGAACTCCTCGCAGCCAGACTCAAGGTCCTGGTGGTGCCACACTCCAGGGTATGCTCCACCTAGCTGCCTGGGTCCCAGAGATTCCAAAGTCCACCCAGCCAGGCACAAGGCCCCAGCGCCATACCCCAGGGGTGCATCTCTGCTAGCCACCTGGGTTGCAGAGTGGCTAGCTACACAGCCACATTCTAGGCCCCAGGCACAAGTTCCAGGGGTGTGCCCCTGTTAGCTGCAGGGAGGATACAAACTTTGTCTAGCCCAGCGTCCCAGAGCAACCCAACAAAGTACATCAGGGAAACACACAGCCAGCCTCACAGACCACAGAGCACAAGGAGCCAGAGCCATAGTCTGGGGGTGTGCCCCAGCTAGCCACGTACAGTGTTCCAGTGCAATCCATTGGGAGGCTTCCTGGCCAGCCACACAGGCCCCAGAAGAAAATGACAAAATGAAAGAGCAAGAGGCAGTCTCAGTCCCCCAGCCCACTGAGAGCAAACCCAAGAGACACTGAAATGGAAGACACTGGGAATCACACAACCAAACTTTCTGAAATGATAGCAACTGAAGTAAAGAAACAACTCTGTGAAGCTACAGAGGAAATCAGATCAGAAATAATCTCTCAGCTAAAAAAATGAAATGACAAACATTATGAAAGAAATGCTGTGTGTATCTAAAGATCAAGATAAAAAAATAGAAAAACATAAGAAAATGATGGAAACTGTGAATGAATAATATAAGAAAAATAGAATGCATGAAACAGATTCAAAAGGAAATTCAGGAAATTAAAAATACCATTGAAAGTTGGCAAAACCACTTTGAATGAAGCTTAAGATAGAGTCTCAGATCTTGAAGACAGCATGGAAGCTTACAATCATGAAAGAAAAGATCTCTTAAAAATAACAAGGAACCAGGAAACAATTCAATAGCTGCAAAATGATGCCAAGAGAAACAACGTAAGATTAATAGGTATCAATGAAAAAGCAGGGGTCAAAACAAATGACCTGTGAAAACTATTTTCACAAATAATAGCAAAAAAATTTCCAAACATGGGAAGAGAATCTGATATACAGCTAAGTCAGGCATACAGAACCCCAATTAACCATAACCAAAATAAATCTTCACCAAGACATATAATAATTAGGGTATCAGAATTACAGCACAAGAACAGAATACTAAAAGGTGTCAGAGAAAAGAAACAGATCACCTATGAAGGAAAGCCTATCAGAATTGGCAGACTTCTCAACACAAACCTTTAAGTTAAGAAGAGCTTGGAGTGAAGTATTTCAAATCCTGAACAAAAACAACTTTCAACCCAGATTGATGTATCCTGCAAAACCATCTTTAAAAATTGATGGATGCTTGAAAAAAAAAATAGGTCTCGAAATCTTTAATTTCTCTGTAATGTTTTCTAGTTTTCTGTATATAGGTCTTCTAAATTTTGTGATGAGATTTACCACTATTTCATATTTTGATGCTCTTGTAAAAAATTTGTTTTGTTTTTGTTTTTCACCATTAATACAGTTGCTTTTCAAAATAAAAAATAAAGCAAAACTTCATGGAGAAATAAGCTACTTCCATGACAAAGAACAACTGAAGAAATTTATGGCCACCAAACCAACACTACAAAGAGTACTGAAAGACACTCTAGAAAGAGACAAAGATAGCTACAATCTTAAGAGCAACAACAAAAGGAAACAACTAAGCAGGACAAACAATTAAACAGAAAACGTAGAAAACCAGCAACAGAAAGATATCATGACAGCGATGGGTCAGTACATATCAGGTATATCAATCAATGTAAATGGTTTCAACTCACCAAGAAAAAGAAACAGAGTGGCAGAGTGGGGTTAAGAAAGAAACCCAACAATATGCTGTGTACAAGAAACACATTTAACACAAAAGGAAACTCACAGACTAAAAATCAAAGGATGGAAAACAATACTCCATACAACAGGAACCCAGAAAAAAGCAGGGGTAACTATTATGTTTGCAGACAGTGTGAACTTCAAACTGAGAATGATCAAAAGAGATAAAGAAGTTCACTATATACTTGTTAGGGGAAAACTTCAAGAGGAAGAGATTACAATCATAAATATATATGCACCAAATATGGGAGCACCCAACTATGTAAGACAAATCTTAATAGACATGAAAAGCCAAATAAACAATAATACAGTTATAATGGGGATCCTTAACACCCCACTGTCAAAAAAGAAACAGATCAACCAAACAAAAAATCAGCAAAGAAATAACAGAATTGAATCAAACTTGTGAACAAATGGACCTAGTAGATGTGTACTGAGTGCTCCACCCGTCAATATCAGAATACACATTCTTCTCAGCTGCACATGGGTCATTCTCTAAAATAAATCATATACTAGTCCACAGAACATGCTTAAGTAAATGCAAAGGAACTGAAATAATTCCATGCATATTACCTGACCATAGCACAATAAAATTGGAAATTAATGACAAAAACCCCACAAGAACTCTATAAACACATGGAAATTAAATAACGCTCTCTTAAACAATCAATGGGTTACAGAAGAAATTAAAGAAGAAATTAAACAATATCTACAATTGAATGAAAATGCAAATACAAATTACCGGAACCTGTGGGACACAATGAAAGCAGTCCTCAGAGGGAAATTTATACCACTAAACTCCCACATCAGAAAAATGGAAAGAACACACATAAACAACTTAATGCTGCACCTCAAACTTCTAGAAAAAGAAGAGCAAGTCAAGTCCAAAGCCCAAAGAAGGGAGGAAATTATCAAGATCAGAGCAGAAATTGATGCAATTGAAACTAAGAAAACACCACAAAGAATTAATGAATTGAAGAGTTGGTTCTTTGAAAGAATAAATCAAATTGATAAACACCTAGCCAACCTTATCAAAAAGAGAAAAGAAAAAACTCGGATCCAGGCAATAAGAAATTAAAAGGGTGAAATCACTACAGACCCTGTGGAAATACAGAAGATCATCAACACCTACTTCAAAAACCTTTATTCACATAGATTCAATAACACAGAAGAAATGGACACATTCCTAGAAACCTATGAATTACCAAAGCTGAATCAAGAAGATGTAAAACTGCTGAATAACCCAATTTAAGCTAATGAAATTGAAAATGTAATTAGAACTTTACCAACAAAAAAAAAAGCCCAGGTCCTGATGAATTCACTGCTGAATTCTACAAGAAATTTAGGGAAGACTTAATGCCAACACTCCTCAAACTCTTCAATGAAACTGAAAGGGAAGCAAGTCTCCCTAACTCATTCCTGGAAGCAAGTATTACCATAATACCAAAACCAGAGAAAGACCAAAAAAGAAAATTACAGGCCAATCTCCCTAATGAACATAGATGCAAAAATCCTCAATAAAATACTGGCAAATAGAATACAGCAAGTTATCAGGAAGATTATACACCATGATCAAGTGGGATTCATCCCAGGAATGCAGGGATGGTTCAGCATACACAAATCAATAAATGTAATACACTATATCAACAGGGCCAAGGACAAGAATTACATGATCATCTCAATAGATGCAGAAAAAACTTTTGACAAAATCCAACACTCATTCATGATAAAAAACCCTACAGAAAATCATAATAGATGGTCTCTACCTCAACCTGATAAAAATCATATATCATAAACCAACAGACAACATCTTACTAAATGGGCAAAAACTGAAAACTTTCAACTTAAAATCAGAAACAAGACAAGGGTGTCCATTATCACTACTCTTATTCAATGTAGTTCTGGAAATATTAGCCAGAGCAATTATACAATAGAAAGAAATAAAAGGAATAAGGGTAGCAAAGGAAGAAGTTAAATTATCATTATTTGCAGATGATATGATACTCTACATAGAAGATCCCCAAAAATCCATTGAAAGACTTCTAGATGTAATAACCAAATTCAGCAATGTTGCTGGATACAAAGTCAACACTCAAAAATCAATAGCATTCTTGTACACAAACAACAAACACACTGAGAGAGAAATAAGGGAAACCACACCCTTGACTATAGCATCCAAAAAGATGAAATACTTAGGAATCAATGTAGCAAAGGAAGTAAAAGATCTATACAATGAAAATTACAGTACTCTGAAAAAGGAAATTGAAGAGGATTTCAGAAAATGGAAAGATATTCCTTGTTCATGGATAGGAAGAACAAACATCATGAAAATGGTCATTCTCCCAAAATTGTTACACAGATTTAATGCATTCCCAATCAAAATACCACTTGCATACCTCACAGAGCTACACAAATCATTCCTGAAATTCATCTGGAAGCAGAAGAGACCTAGAATAGCAAAGGCAATTCTGGGCAACAAAGGTAAGACAGGAGGCATCACAATCCCGACTTGAAGCTATCTTACAAAGCTACTGCAATAAAATCAGCATGGTACTGGAATAAAAACAGACCTGAAGATCAATGGAATAGGCCAGGCATGGTGGCGCATGCCTTTAATCCCAGCACTCAGGAGGCTGAGGTAGAAAGAGCGTTGTGAGTTCGAGGCCGGCTTGGGCTACAACGCAAGTGCAAGGCCGGCCTGAGCTATACAGTGCGACCCTGCCTCAAAAAACCAGGGCTGGGAGTTTGGCTCAGTGACTTAAGCGTCTGTCTAACAGGCGAGAAGTTGTGAGTTCAATCCCCGGTGCCGCAAAAAAAAAAAAAAAATCAATGGAAAAGATTAGAAGATACAGCCACAACCACAAACACACTTAACCACCTCATCTTTGACAAAGGGGCCAAACAAGTACATTGGAAGAAAGCCTCTTTAACAAATGGTGCTGGAAAAACTGGCTTTCCATATGCTGTAAACTAAAACTAGATCCATGTCTATCACCATGCACTAAACTAAAGTCAAAATGGATAAAAGATCTGAATATTAAAACAGCGACACTAAATTTGCTGGAAGACAAAGTAGGAAAAAATCTTGATGACATAGGAGTAGGCAGAGAGTTCATGAACAAAAATCAAACTGCACGGGAAACAATTCCCAGAGTCAACAACTGGGATCTCATCTTACTAAAAAGTTTTGCATGTCAAAGGAAATCTCCAACAGAACAAAAAGAAAACCCACAAACTGGGAAAATATCTTAGCTAATTGTCCATCAGACAAAGGACTTCTATCTAAAACATATAAAGAATTTTTAAAAATCAGGCCTCTAAAATTCAAAGACCCAATCCAAAAATGGGCATCTGAGATGAATACACACTTCTCAGAGGAGGAAATACAAATGGCAAATAAATATATGAAAAAATGTTCAACATCAATGGTCATTCAAGAAATGCAAATTAAAACAACACTGAGATTCCATCTCACTCCAGAAAGAATGGCCAAGATCAAAAAGTCAACCAATAACAAATGCTGGAGGAGCTGTGGGGAAAAAGGAACTCTTCTCCACTGTTGGTGGGAGTGTAGACTGGTGCAACTACTGTGGAAATCAGTGTGGAGATTCCTCAAGAAGCTAGGATTAGAGATCCCATTTGACCCAGCTAACCCACTTCTGGGTATTTTCCCAGAAGAACTGAAAACATCATACCCACAGTGATATTTGTGCACCCATGTTTATAGCAACCCAATTTGCAATAGCCAAATCTTGGAAACCACCCAAGTGCCCATCAATCAAGGAATGAATAAAAAAGATGTGATATTTTTATACAATGGAGTACTACTCAGCTATCAAGAAAGATTGCATCGAGACTTTTATAAGTAAATGGACACAATTTGAGGCCATACTCATAAGTGAGATAAATCAAACTCACATGTGTAAATATTGTACTGTCTCCCTAGTGTAAGAAACTGAAACAGTATATATGATCCAAAATCTACAATAAATACTGTGTAAGGGTAAGAAACTGCTCAAAGAGCAGAAGTAATTGGGAAAGGGGAAAGGAGGAAAGAAGGAAGGGAAAAGGAAATATATAAGATAGCTAAAAATACTATACTGCTGGATGTATTAGTTATTGAGAAAAAACAGTTAATACTCATATGATTAGATCAATTTTACAGGTCTATATCTGTTAAATCTAAACAACCATTTTGAAGGTAACGATATGCAATATTGCAACCATTGTCAAGTTCCTATCATCTTGTTTTGTAAACCTATAATGTTACTGTTGTGGATTTGCTGTTGTCATTTGTTTGTCTCTTTTGCTTTTTGTCTTTCTTTTCTGTGTTCTTTTTCTCTTAAATAAAATAATAATAATAAAGATCACATTCAAGTGTCTTGAAATTCCACATTAATTTTACAATGGATTTTTCTTCTTCTGCGAAGATCAGCTTGGTGTTTGCTCGGGAGAGCACTGACCATGAATGTGACTTTAGGGAACACTGCCCTCTTACCCACAGCATCTTCCGATGGCAGAGTAAAAGCTGGCAGCAAAACACAGCTCCTCCAGGAACTGGAATTGAGACAACTTAGCAAAGACAAAAATAAATAGAGTTCTGGAAGTCAAGAAAGACAACAGGAAAACTACACACCTCAGAGAAGCTGGAGAAACTGAAAACAAGGCAGGAAAAAGGACAAAGCAGTCGAAAGGTTAACCTTGGCTCCCAGGGAGGGGGTGCTGTCGCCACAAACACCAGGTGAAGCTGAGGAGACCCAGCAGCCTGGGGAGAAACTATAGACTGGCAGCACAACCCAAGGAAAGCCCATGGCTGTGGCGAGCTACAAATGCACTATGCAGTTTGGCTCTAACAGTGGCTCCTTCCGCATGGCAGGCTAAGTCTGAGAAAGAAATTCACTACAGCACCCATCATTCTTGGGAGTGAGAGCATCAGAAGCCATTTGGGGAAGGGGTTTATTGTGTAAGACTGAGCTAGTCTGGGAAGTAGAAACCACAGAAGAGCTACCCTTCAGGGTCTCTGTGATCACCCTAACAGTGCCTGGTGGGAGAGGGCAGGCTCCTGGCAGACCCCTGAGAAGCAGAGACAAGGCAAGAAGTAGAAGACAAGGTGGGCGTGATGGGTCCCAAACTCAATGGTACCCTAGGAATGACAAGACACCATGAAAGCTGGATCCAACAGCTACTAGAAGACAAAAACAAACCTCAAAATTATGACACTAAAGGAAAATTTAAAACACAAATCAAAAGGTATAAAAATGTGTTCAGGGACCATGAGGGAGACCAAGATGGTGGAGCAGTAAGCAGCAGAGAAAACAGCCTCTCCGAGAGTCACCATCCAGACGCTGGAATATAACCTCATGAGGAAGACAAGAAGGAGGGAAGTGGGTCCACTGGACCCAGGAAGAATCTGAAGTACAAATTGAAGTCCACAGAGAGAGCAAACAGAAAAATTTCAATAAAGAAGAAGGCAGCAGCCAGCAGCACCTTCACCCTAAGACGGGACTCACTGCACAAGAGGAGAGGTTCGAACTTGTGGCCACACAGTCATGGTGATGGTGACAGCTGGCAACCCTGGAGGCCTCTGCAGAGAGACTGGGCAGTGGAGGGAGCAGCAGATGTGGAGGACTGCACTGGCTGGTGGTGAGTGCAGAGGACACCGTCCTCCCACCAGAGAGAGTGATTGGCTGGGAGCCATCTTGGAGATGGGCTGGCTGAGCTCAGAACCCAGAACTGCTGCTGGCTCCTCTAGCAGCTCCCAGATGGGCTGACTCACGGAAACTGCTCGTACTGCAGCAAGCCCAATGAGTCTGGTCTCAGGGCAGGCCTGCTGAGATTATCCACTACTCCACCAGAAAGCTACTGCTGGTGTGCTGGGATAGAACAGCATGACCTGGGACTCTGTCTCCACAGGCTGTCCACTAGTGAAACCAGAGAGAATCCTGGAAGTGGACTGTGTGGGTTTTTCTTTCTTTCTTTCTTTCTTTTCTCTTTTTCCTTCATTGTTTTTATGAGTGTGAATGTGGTTCCTAACCTCTTTGTGGGTGTGGTTCTGTTCTGTTCTTCCTATTATCTCTTCCATCTCTCTTTTCCTTCAGTCTTCTGCACCAGTTTCCCCAAGTTGGCATGATCCCCCTTTTTCCTCCAACCTTACTTCTAATCTCTTCCTCTTCTTCCATTTATCTATTTTCTCCTTAATCCATTTTAAATTTTAACCCCTGAGGGTAAAATTAACACTTTAAGTACTTATATGCTACATATAATTGCCTGGTTTGTTTTACATTTTGTTATATAATCACAAATATAGTTCATATGGTTAAAAGTAACAAATTAAGGGTTAGCTTAGTTTGTCATTTTCTAGGCTGTGTTTGATGCTATTGGTTCCACTATAGACAAAATTGACATAATTGGTCTAAACAGTTGTTGGTCCTGGTGTTCCATGACTGAGATTGACTAAGGGTCACAGAAAATACTGTAGCACAGTGCCAAAGAAGCAGGGACTAGGCCAAATGAGCAACAACTTCTCATCACCAACAAACTGAAGAGATAAGATCTTCCAACAGACTCAAAACCCAATAACCAGCTACACCTGGAAGATAAATCAGAGAAGTAGTCAACACCTAAGGGTCCTAAATACTAGCAATAAAGCAACCCACCACAGGCAACTTACAAACATCACTTCAGGAATTAAACCAAAAAGAGAGAGAAAATAAATGAGAAGACACTTAAACAAGATGCAACTCCAGACATCCAGTTCACCAAAGGCAAATCCAGAGGGCAATGAATAGCAAAGGCGATCCTGGGCAACAAAGACAAGACAGGTGCATCACAATCCCCAATTTGAAAATATACTATAAAGCTACTGTGATAAAAAAAAAAAAAGCATGGTACAGACACACTAAGTCACTTTATCTTTGACAAAGGTGCCAAACACATTCACTAGAAGAAAGACAGTCTCTAACAAATGGTGCTGGAAAACTGACTTCACACAGGCTGAAGGTCAGAACTGGAACCATATCTTTCACAGTACACTAAAGTTGAAATGGATCAAAGACATAAATGTTAAAACAGAAACATTAAATCTTCTGGAAGATAGAGTAGGTAAAACTCTTGCAGACATTGGTGTAGGCAAAGACTTTATGAACAAAACCCAGTTTGCGTAGGAACTATCACAAAGAATCAACAAATGGGATCTCACCCTAGTGACCACAGGACAGCTAATCTGCCTTCTGGGGGACTGTGCCTCCGGCATGGACTCCCGGAAGAGAACGAGAATGGGCCCCTCGAGGATCCACCCCACTGAGCCCGAGCAGCACCGGCATACAGGCTTAGAATCAAGGACAACACCCCTCACCCCCCATAAGAAACCTGCTGGTTCAGAGGTCTGGCTAAACTGATAACAACTCAGGAACATTAAGCAACTAAATGCTAGTATTGTTTCATTGATTTTGCAGGCCTCAGGTCAGCAACCTGAGCATCCCTTTGGAAGGTGACAGTACGCAATGTAGCAAATACAGGGGATTCTCTTCTGTCTTGTCTTCGAGGCCCAATATGGTTCTCACTGGTTTGCTTTACTCTGATCTTTTTTTTTTTTTTTTTTTTTTTTTTTTTTTTTTTTTTTTTTTTTTTTTTTTTTTTTTTTTTTTTTTTTTTTTTTTTTGCTTTATTTTATATTCTGTTTTTATTGGTTTTTTTCTGTTTTGTTTTTGGTTCAATTCTACTATACCTGTTGGAATGGTCAGCTATTCTGAAGATAACAAGATATACTATAGTAGCTATTGTTTTCATAGTATCTTTCTTTGAAGTTCTGTACCAGTCCTGCTGCTTTGTTTTGATTGAATTTGTTCTGTTATGTTCTGTTGGATTTTACTACCTTTAAAATTAAAAAATAAATTAAAATAAATAAGTAAACCTTAAAAGCCAGGACAGCTTGGGGTGAAGTTTTTCAAGCCCTAAAAGAAAATAGCTGTCAGAACAGACTTTCATATCCTGAAAAACTAGACTTCAAAAATGATGGAAAAGTAAAGACTTTCCACAACAAAGAAACCCAAGAGAAATAAAAGACCACTAAACCAGCATTGCAGAAAACACTTACGGGAATTCCAGGGAGATGGGGGCCACCAGTACCACAAATCTTGAAGGCAAGTGTACACCTATCAGAGAATAGTTAAACGGAAGGACTCAGCTCTGGAAAAATAAATCCACTGATGAAACTCAATAAACACAATAATAACTGTCAAAGCCAGAGGCCTCAACTCTCCCATCAAAAAACTCAGACTGGCAGACCGGATTTAAAAATGCAACTATATATTGCCTGCAGGAGACACACCTCATGCAATAGAAAGTATACAGCCTGGAAATTAAAGGATGGAAAAACATTCTCCATTCAATGGGAGCCCAGAATAAGCAGGAGTGGCTCTCTTTTTCTCAGAGATCCTAGACCTCAATCTAAAACTGATCAGAAGAGACTAAGACAACCACTGCAAACTGGCAAAAGGAGCAATTCAATAGGAAGGGATAATGATTGTAAATATCTGTGCATTGAGTGTCAGTTCACTCAGCCTCGTAAAACATAAACTGGTGTATTTAAAGGACAGGTCTCAAACCCAGGGCCTCACGCCCTCTGAGCAACCAGTGCTGATTTCCAACGTATTTAAATAAATTGCGTGTGTGCGTGTGTGTGCACGTGCATGGTGTTGGTCTTGCACCCGAGGATAACCTGATACGTTAGTTCCAGCAGCTTCTTTTCGTCCTGTAAGATTTTTCTTACCGATCACCATGGTGCCTGTGAATAGAGACAGGTTTACTTTTGCTCCCCCACCGGGTGCCTGTGGGTAATACACCTCGGCACCCTGGGGAGACTCTCCCGGCAGACGCGGTGGCAGGAAGCGCCCTGTCTTCCTGCTCCTAGGGACGAAGGGATGCCGCTCTCCTTCACCAGTTACTCAAGTTTTCTCCTTTCGCAAGCACCCTGGAGATTTTAAGGCTGGGTGTTCGGTTCCACCAAATGCTGCTCCTGAATTGACCCAGACACCCACTTGGCATCTGGGCTTCTGCTAACACAGCGCATAAGGTCAGCATCGAAACCCCAGGGTGAGGCCGCCGGCCTCGTCTTATACCATTTTACTTACTGCTGAGTTTGATTCATCAAGAATGTGTGCATCGGTTTTCACAGGACGTATCAATCTGTAGTTTTCTGATGATGTTCGCATCTAGTTTGGGCATGAGAGTCAAGACTGGTCTCATAAAATGAGTTGAGTCACTTTTCCCTCGTCAGTTGTGTGGACCTGGGGCCGGCTCTCCTCGACCGCTCTGGAGAATTCACTAAAGAAGGCCCTGGGCCTGGGGTTTCCTTGTGGGAAAGGTTTTCACTATAAATTCTGTTTCCCTCGGAGGGTGGGCCCTTGGGTTACCTGATTCTTCCTGACCGGGCTCTGGTAGTCTGCCTTAGATCATTTTGTTTAATGTTTTTATTTTACTGATGAGGAAACTGGGATATTGTGGGGGGAGGGTACCAGGGATCGAACTCACAACCTTGCACTTGCTAGGCAGGCGCTTACACCACTGAGCTAAATCCCCAGCCTCTGGTAGTCTGCCTTAAAGGAACTCAGCCGCCGTATCCAAGCTTTCAAAGTCACCGACATGAAGTCGTCACCGAGGTTCCCTGCTATCCTTGCATATTTGGAAGGTCTCCGCCCGTTCCTCGCGCTGGCAATTTGCCTCTTTATCCTTTTTTCCTGGTCAGTCTGGATAGAAGTTTATGAATTTTACTAAATCTTACCCATTTTTTTGTGCCCTGATTTTCTGAGTGGCATTCTGTGTCTTCTCTTTCAGTTCTTCCGCGATCTTCATTACTTTGTCTTTGTGTTTGCTGACAGAGAGCTCAACTGACTCCTCTTTTCTGAAGGTCACTGATTGACGCAGCCCCTCCTCTCTGGTACAGGCATCTGAGGCTATAAATATCCCTCTGCTTCCACACATCCCACAGGCTTTAAGACGCTTTGTTCTCACTTCCAGTCCATTAAAAATATTTTCTAGTTTACCTTTTGATTTCTTCTTTGACTCAGTAATTACGTAGGAGTGTATTATTTCATTCTCAGATATATAGAGAGTTCCTAGGTATCTTTCAGCTCTTTTTTTTATGTTTTGTAGTTTAGGATTTTTTTTAATTGCATTGTATTCAGAGACTATGTTTGGTTTGGACCTGTTAGACTTGTTTGTGAACCAGAATATGATCTATCATGGTAAATACCCTGCATTCACCGAAAACAACGAACATCCTGCTGACGCGGGGTGGAGCCTCCCGTGGCTGTGAATCAGCCCGGGGCCTCTGTGTGCCAATGGGGAGTCTCCCCACCCCACGCCCTCTCGGCTGCTGAGAGGTAGTGCTGAGCTCGCCAACGGCCAACACGAATTTCTCCTCCCAAGTCTTCCAACCATTGTTTCATGGAACCAGCTATTTGATCAACCAACCCCTTTACGTTCATAAGTGACCTCCTTCATCCCTGATACTAACTCTTCTTGGAAACACACTCTCCTGGTATTGATGGAGACACTCCAACTTCATTTGGATTAGGGTTAGGATGCATCTTTTTCCATCCTTTTACTTTTAAGCTCTCTGTATCTTCACATTCAAGATGAGTCCAGAGTTTTTAGAGGAGTCTAGTGAAGTTTTAGCTTTTGGTGTTGCTTTTCATCCTGTCTGCCCATCTCAGCCTTTTAACCTAAGGGTTTTGCCTATTTACATTTAATATGACAGTCACTATGTTAGAGTTTGAATCTACTGTCTTGCCTGTTCTCTATTTGTTCCATTTATTTTTGTCCCATTTTTCCTCTTTTCTGCCTTCATTTGGATAAGCATCATGTTTTTTATCATTCCACTTTACCTCTGCTAGCAACTTATCAGCAATAGCTCTTTCACTAGTTTGCTGGTTGTTTTATCACAACAGATGGATGGCACACAGCTCAGGAACACATCACCCATCCTGGAGAAAGACGTTCTGGTTCGCACCCTGCATGAACCTCACAGCAGCCTCCCCACCCGGCCCCCCTTCATGCCGTGGTTAGCACACACTTCACTCTGCGTAAAGTATGAAGTTCAGACCATACCTTTATTACTTCTACTTTGATGATCAAGTACTTCAAGGCATCTTTAGATAGCAGAACTGTGTTCAGCTCACATGCTTGTCTTCCAAGGTGTTCTCTGTGGCTCTGGGGTCCACACAGAGGCTATCACTGTGCTGCCTGAAGATGCTACTCTGCCCCTGACCACCAGGGGTCCAGGCGGCCGGGGTGTACCCATGCATCCTGTGCTTAAAGTCAGCCCTCCAGTGGCACGATCCATGCAGCTCTAGAGGTTCCTGGGGTGAAGGACCACAAGAGGATGAAAAAATAAAGAAGAGACAAAGCTGGGGGCAGGTGGAGCCCTTGCTCTCCTGATGGGAGGAAAGGAGCTGCTCCAGCACTGTAGCATGTGTATTTATACACTCAGGAGGATGATATCAATTTCAACCCCACTGCTTAGCAACTTGTTTGCCTGGCTGGCCTGGGCCCCTTGCCTTCCTGGAGCTGGAACAGCTTGTTCACCTGGCTTACTTTGGGCTCTCTGTTTCCAAGGCTGGTCTTGCTTTAGCCCCACACATGTGATCAATCAACAGCTTCAACAGCTATCTACACTTCCATAAGCTGTTCAGGGAGCAGACACTCATCTGACTGTGGTGTTCAGAGGCAGGGTCTTTGGAGGTGAGCACTAGACAAGGGCACAGAGGGGAGCATGACTGAATGCTGGTGGTTTCACGAGAGGAAGAGATGAGAACACCCACATGTGCCCCCAGCTGTCACCATACGATGCCCTGGGCCACCTTAAGACTCTGTCAGAGAGCAGGCTGTTCCTAGATGTGGCTGGTCCACCTGGACCAGAACTCTGTGCCAATCTCTCTCTATCATTCACCTGTGTGATTGGAAGAGACAGACCTCGGGTTTTGCATGTCTGAAAGTCTGTAATTGCCTTCAGTTTTGAAAGCCATTCTCACAAGGTCATGTCCGAGGTTAACAGTATTTTTTCCCTACAGTTCTTTAAAGAGGGTGCTCCATGGTCTTCCACTGCTTCCAAGGAGAAGTCATTTGCCATTTTGTCTTTGTCTTTGTTTCTTTTTGAACAAGGTCTCACACTTCTCAAATGAAGAAATAAGAGCAGTAAACAAATATGTGCAAAAGTGGTCAACATCACTGGTTATTCAAGAGATGCAAATTAAAACAACACTGAGATTCTACCTCACCCCAGAAAGAATGGCTATTATCAAGAAATCAAGCAATAACAAATGCTGGGGGGCTGTGGGGAAAAGAGAACCCTTCTCCATTGTTGGCAGGAGTGCAGGCTGGTGCAACCACTGTGGAAATCAATGTGGAGATTCCTCAAAAAGCTAAGACTAGAGATCCCATTCGACCCAGCTATTCTCCTTCTGGGTATCTTTCCAGAAGAATTAAAAACATCATACCACCATGATATATGTGCACCCATGTTTACAGCAGCACAGTTTTTAATAGCCAGATCTTGGGAACAACCTAAATGCCCATTGACTGAGGAATGGATAAAAAGATGTGGTATTTTTATACAATGGAGTACTACTCAGCCATAAAGAAGAATAAACTGGAGACTTTCATAGGTAAGTGGATGCAACTTGAGACCATACTCATTAGTGAAATAAATAAGACTCACATGTGTACACATCATATTGTCTCACTGGTATGAGAAGCTGAAAGAAACAACATATGTATATGTATATATATATATATATGTATATGTATATGTATATGTATATGTAAATTTTTAAAAACTACTTACTATAGTTATACTACTGATTTTTCTGAGTTCACTGAAGAGACAGATATGTGCTAGTATTGTTTGGTCAATTGAATGCAGATATCTTGTGCTCTGAGTGAATGATTTGGGGATGACAATACACAATGTATAATACCATTGCTGCCCCCTGATTGACATGTTTTGAAATTTTGCTTTAGTTTTTTTTTTTTTCTTTTTCTCTTTTGTCTTACTTTTCTCTCATTGGTGAGACAAAATACCTGATGCCCAAAATTAGGAAAGGAAAGGTTTATTTCTTACAGTTCTTGGGGATTTCAGTCCATACTCAGTTGGCTCCAATGTAGCATGGCGGGGCCGCCATTCATGTCTGCCACAACAGCAAGGCAAACTAGCAAGAGAGTGAAAACATGCCTTCTTCCCACCCTTACACTATGTCAGCTCCATCCCTGGGTGGTGCAGCACTCACACCACCAATCCCTGTGCTAGACAACAAACCAATCATGAACACCAGACTCAGCCACATCCATATCATGATTACAGGAGACTTGGCAGGGCCACAGGACCATAACCAAAACATTCTTGAAATAAAATAGATTTGGAAAAAAAATAATAAACAGGGTCTCAGTAAGTCACACAGGCTGGCCTCAAACTCACAATCCTTCTGTCTCAGCCTCTTACGTGGCAGGGATCACAGGTGTGTCCCACTGTGCCTGCCTGCTGTCATTTCTGGCCCTGTTCCTCTGCGTATCCTTCATTCTTTAGCATTAGTTTTAAGCAACAGGTATCCCTGGGCCTCAGTATAATTTTTGTCCTGCACTTGGTGCTTCTGGGACTTCTAAAAGTTTAGTTCTAGTTTCCATCAAACTGAGGTCACTGCTTCTTAAAAACTGAAAATGTCAAGTACAGGCAATAAAAGGAGGCTGCCAGGAGGCCCTTACACTGCTGGTGGGGTGCACAGTGAAACAGCCTCTTGATGAAGAGACTGGCAGTGTCTCCTGAAGCTGCACAGATGCCTGGCTGTCCCACAGCCTCACTCCTCGGGATTGACTAGAGAAAATGAAAACTCCTGCCCTATGCAGTTGTGATAGTGACTTTCTCATTGTTCAGATGAAACACCATTACCCACAACCTATTAGAAGAGAAGTTCATTTAGGCTCATGACTTTGGAGGATTCGGTTCATAGTCACTGTCTCCAGGGCTGGAAGGACAATGAAAAGCTGCCCACATCATGGCAATCAGCAAGCAGAAGGAGAAGAGAGGAGTCAGAGAAAAGAACACATCCTTCC
This sequence comes from Dasyprocta punctata, assembly GCA_004363535.1. NCBI lineage: Eukaryota > Metazoa > Chordata > Mammalia > Rodentia > Dasyproctidae > Dasyprocta > Dasyprocta punctata. The sequence goes on along the minus strand of RJWM01000896.1, from coordinate 123,832 downwards.
AGGTCACATCTCGGTGAGCTGTCTCTCCTAAGAGACCCCATCTCCCAGTAGCACATTCAGCACCCCATGCTCCAATCACCTTCCAAAAGCTCCACCCCTGAGCACTTGAAAATCTTAGGGGACATTCTAGATCCACAACAGCAGAGACCTAGATATGGCCATGGTACCTTTATTTATAGTAGCCAAATACCAGAAACAACCCCAAACTAGTGAATGAATAAAAGAATGATCATGTGTCCACAAATGAAATACTACTTCTTGTAGCTATGTTCCTATGGCCCTGCCAAGTCTCATGTAATCATGGCATGGACACGGCTGAGTCTAGCATTTGTGACTGGTTTGTTGTCTAGCACTGAGATTGGCAATGTGAATGTTGCACCCACCCAGGGATGGAACCAACATACAGCGTAAGGGCGGGAAGAAAGCATGTCTTCCCTCTCCTCAGGTTCACACCTTGCTGTTTGCGGTGGCCATGAGTGGTGGCCCCACCATGCCACACTGCCTTGGAGCCAACTGAGTATGGACTGAAACCCCCAAGAACTGTAAGAAATAAACCTTTCCTTCCCTAATTTTGGGTGTCAGGTATTCTGTCTCAGCTACAAGAGAAAAGTAACCAAGACACTACTCAACAACAAAGGGGATGAACTGCTGCACACGACCTGAGGGGAAGCCAGAGAAAGAAATGACTCCAAACACCACTGCCATGATTCCCCCTGTGTCACTCTGGAAAAGGCAGAACTACCAGGGCAGTGGTAGTGTCAGTGGTTGCCAAGCGCTGGATGGGGATAAACTGAAAGGAACTTGAGGAAACGACAGTGGGTGGTGTGGACCTGGGTCCTAAGGGTGGTGTGGATGCACTGGCAAAGCCTGCTGAGCCATGCTTTATGGTTTCTCCTCCATAATCCTGACTATATAAGGAGCCTTCAGCTTCTGGCTTCCTGTCTGACACATGAGGAGATTTACAGTCACCACTTAATCCTGCAATAAGTGAAAAGTTAAACAAGCTGGAAAACCCACCCCTTATTTAGAGCTATAGGAGAAGAGAAATCACTGAACAAATCTGAAGTGGAGAGAAGAAGTGAAAAGAATCAAAAAGAAATCTAGATATTATTTTAAAATATATTGTAACAGACATGAAGAATATGTGTGGTAGACCAGATATGGCAGAGGAAAGAATTTCTGAGCTTCAGGATATCTCTACAGAAACCTCACAGTTTGAAAAGCAAAAAAAAAAAAATCTTGGAGAAAACCCAGAATGTGAAGAAGCATGGGGCAACTAAGGTGCAGCACACACACAGTGCACACAATGGGATCACCAGAAGGAGAAGAAAGAACAGGAAAGAAGAAATAGTTGAAGCGAAGACCACTGCAAATGTCCCCAAATCAATGTCAAACACCAAATCACAGGCCAGGAAGGTCATAGAACAGAAGGCAGGATAAATACCAAAAACAACCAACAAACTACACCTCCCATATCCTGTTCAAACTACAGAAAGCCAGAGATAAAGAGGAAACTGAAAGAATTCAGCGTGGAGAAGGACCTTAGCCTAAGCCCTAATGCAGCAGAGGTAGAAATTACATCTGACTCTTCAGAAGCCACACAAGCAGGAAGAGAACAGAGTGAGGGGTGTTAAGCGCTGAGGGAGAAAAACCCACCAAACTAAGTTCCACACTCTGAAAAATGCATGTATTAGGAAAAAAGATCTAAACTCAAACATCTAACCTTTCATATTAGGAAATTATAAAAAGAAAAGCAAATTAAAGCCAAAGTGAGCAGATGTAAAGAAATAATGAAGATTAGAGCAGAAATCAAAAAGATTGAAAAGAGGAAGTCGTAGACAAAATCAACAAAACTATAAGCTGATTCTTTAAGGAAAATCAATAAAATGGATAAGTATCTATCCAAACTAATTAAGAAAATTAAAAAGACATAACTTACTAATATTAGAAATTAAATAGCCATCACAACAGACCCCCTGAATGTTAAAATAATAATAAAACACTACTAAAAGCAACTCTATTCCCTTCCTCAGCTTGCTAAAGAATATCTACAAAAAACCTACAGTCATTACACTCAGTGCTGACAAACTAAAAACTTCCCCCTGAGGTCAGAAATATGGAAGGATGTATCCTCTCACCATTCCTTTCAACCCTGTCCTGGATATCTTATGATGAAACAAAAACAGAGAATGAGAGGTATACTGATTGGGAAGAGGGAAATACAACTATACTTGCCTGCAGATAGCATGACTGTCAATGTAGATAATCCAAGACAATTTATGTAAAAAAAACCTGTTTGACAGATAACCTTGACTGCCAAGTTGATTGGCTTGAGTTACTAGTACAGCACACCTCAGGGCGTACCTTGATGTCGTGGGAGCATGACGTTGGAAACCAAATCTGATCCCTGGCCCTGTCCTTTCTGGTCTCTTGCCCTGTGATCAGCTTCCCAGCTGCCGTGAGGTGAGCAGCTTTGCTCCTCTAAGCCCTTCCACCATGATGTTTCTACCTTAAAACCACCAACCACGGACTGAAACCATGTGGCAAAGAAACCTCTCCTCCTTCAAGTTGCAGGCATCAGGCAGTTTGTCCCAACACTGGGAAAGCTGACCAGTAGATAAACTTGGTATTGAACATAGGGTCATTGCTGTGACTATACCTAATCATGTGATTCAGACTTTAAAACAGGCTTGTGGGAAGATTTTGGAAACGTTTGAAGAAGCAGGCCAGAAAAAGTCTAAAATGCTGCAAGCAGAGCCTGAAAGGCAATTCTGGTTGCAGCTTGGAAGCCCAGAGTGCTGATAGGAATTTGGACAGTAAAGGCCAGGCTCATCAGGTTTCAGTTAGGGATGAAGATTTTACTGGGAATTGGACTCAAGGAAGTTCATGTTACATTCTGAAAATAAATTCGTCTATGTTTCATCCATGCCCTAAAACTACATGCAAGGTAGTAGACCAATTGATCTGGTGGAGGACATTTCAGGCAGCCCAACATTCAGGCTGTGACGCAGGTATTGCTGGCTACTCTTAGCCAGATTTACAGGGAGGACTGGGAGCAAAAAGCAGAGCAGAAAGATTTGGAAAAACTCAAATTGTCTGGAAAAGAACCACATTTAGGGTTAGGGCTAAAAGGAAGTGCGGTTGTTGAAGCAATTAGCGCACTAAAACAAAACCATGTACTTTGAACTGACACAAGAAAACAGATATCTTGAGGGTATCTTAAGATTCAGCAAGTCCCTAACCATGGCAAGCCCAACAGTGAAAAAGTATAAGCCTTACATTTGAAAAGAAAGTTCCTGAGCCCCCTGCTCAAGAAGGCCCACCTACAGAAGTAGTTCCCTAAAGTTTATTTCACTGTGCTTAGTTGTTAAGGCACTCAGAGGCAACCAGAGTCCTTCTACTCCAGAACTGGCAGCAGATCTCAGAGTTGTGCGCATGATGGTGGTTTTTCAAACATGCAGAATGCAAGAGTCATGCAGTCATGGAGACTTACACCCATATTTCAAAGGAAGGCCTGGAAGACCAAGTAAATGTGCAACAGGATTGGAACCCTGTCAGGAGCCCGAGAGGGTAAAGAGTGAAACTGTGAGAGTGAGATCAAGGCTTTAGTGGAGGCCCAGAAGCAGAGGCGACAAGAACACGGAATATCTATCAAGGAAAGTCACAGGTCACAAGAAGATGCAGGCCATATAGGGCTGCAACAGGCAAGGCCATGAGGGTGGGGCTGCTGAAGCTCTCTGGACCTTCAGTCTAGAACCACCATGTGCTCAGGATGCTGGATCTGGAGCCATAGGACTTAATGTTTGCCCTGTTGAGTTTCAGTCTTGCTTTGATCTGATTCCTCTATTCCTTTTGGAATAGGAATATTTGTCCCATGCCATTATATTTTGGGATGACATAATTTGGTTTTGTTGTTGTCATTTTTTTATAGGGGCTCACAGCTAAGAGGTTGCCATTTGCCTTAAGTCTCAGAAAAGACTTCAGACTTGGAATTTTGACCAATGACAAAACTGTTAAGACTTTGGGGAAGAAATCAGTGATTTTTGTTATAACTGGGATAGTTGCATTATGTTAGGTGGAAGTATGACCTTGATATCGTCTGTATTTTAAGAGTACGATCTGAGAAGTGTTTGGGTGTCAAGCTGACACGGGGTGGAACATGGAGGTTAATCTTCACTGTCAACTTCTTTGACATGAGAGATTAGTAAAACACACTCTTGGTATGTCTGTGAGGATCATAGGGCGTGATACTGGAAACTATATCTGGTCCCTGACCCCTTTCCCTCTGGCACTATGCTCTGATTCCTGGATGCCCTAAAGTGAGCAGCTTTGCAGCACTAGGCATTTCTGCTATAATGTCTTGGAGTCAGCTGACTATGGACTGAAACCTCTGACACCATAAGCCAAATTAAACATCTCTTCCTCCAAGAGAGGAGAAGAAGTGCCCAGTATTTTGTCCTAGCAACAAGGAGTCTGACCAATATATTTTGGAAGTAGTAAGTAATTATATCAAGGTTATAGGACACAAGGTAATATGCAAAAGCCAATTGCTTTCCAATATAGTAGCAACAAATGAGTGAATTTGAAATCAAAAGCACAATACCATTTACTTTAGCACCCCAAGGACAAAATACTTTACTATAAATCTAGCAAAATATGTACAAGAGCTTTATGAGGAAAATTATAAAACTCTGATGAATTAAAGAAAAGGAAGCTGTTCCACAGAAAATATCCCATATCCATGCATAGAAAACTTCAATATTGTGATGATGTCTGTCCTTCCTAATTTGAACAGTAGATTCAATGCAAACTCAATCAAAAACTAGCATGTTATTAAGTGGATCTTGATAAACATTTTCTAAAATGGATATGGAGAGGCTAAATACCTAGAATTGCCAACACAATAAACAAAGTTGGTGGGCTGACACCACCTGACTTCAAGACTTACCATAAAGCCACAGGAATTGAGATAGTGGGGCACTGATGAAAGAATAGACAAATAATCCACAGAACAAAACAAAGTAAAGAGCACAGAAATAGACACACACATGTCTGTGGATCTTTGACAACAAAGCAAAGGCCACAGAGTGGAACAAAGATAAGTTTTCTACACAAACGGTGAGGAACAGCTGAAGAGCCATGCACACTACACAGTGATCCTAGACATCCTTCCAGTTTTCACAAAAGTTAGCTCAAAATGGATCACGGACTTGGATGCAAAATCCAAAACTATAAAACTCCTAGGAAACAGCATGAGAAAAACTCTAGGGCTTTGGTAATGAGTTTCAAGATACAATTCCAAAGGCACAAACCAGGAAAGAAAGGCTTGGACTTCATTAAAGTTTTGAAGATTCTTCTCTGCAAAAGACACTATCAATAGAATAAAAAGACAAAGTACAGGCCAACTTTGTTTATTGTGTTGGCAATTCTAGGTATTTAGCCTCTCCATATCCATTTTAGAATCACCTTTTATATCAGCATTCATTCCTTCCCTGAAAACAGATCTCTCATGGCTAATCACCCCCAGTGTTTCGCCTCTCCACACTGGTAAACTGACAATTAGATTTAACATGAGTTTGAGAGAAGACAGACATTCAACATAGCACACAGACGAATGAATGAATGAATGAACTGATGGTAGGTGGGCAGTTAGATGGATGGATAGTGGGTGGGTAAAAGAATGGAAAGATGGATGGATTGGTGGAGAGCTGGGTGAACAGGCACATGGATAAATGGATGGTAAAAAACAGCCTCTCTGAGAGTCACCATCAAGACACTGGAATATAGCATCGTGAGGAAAACAAGAAGGAGGGAAGTGGGTCCCCTGGACCCAGGAAGAAGCTGAAGTGCGAACTGAAGCCCACAGAGACAGTACAAAGAAAAACTTCAGTGAAGAAGGCAGTAGCTGATGGCACCTTCGCCTGGAGCTGGACTCACTGTGTAAGAGGAGCTGTTGGAACCTGGAGACACACAATCACAGTAACCATGGCAGCTGGTGACCCCAGAGGCCTCTGCAGAGAGACTGGGCAGTGGAGGGGAGCAGTGGGTGTGGAGGACTGCACTGGCTGGCAGTAAGTGCAGAGTACTCAGTCCTTCCACAGAAGAGAGCAATTGGCCAGGAGCCATTTTAGGGTCAGTCCAATTAAGTCTGAAACCAGAACTGCTGCCAGCTTCCTCCAGAAACCCCTAGCTGGGCACAGACACGTGGAAATTGCTTGGACTTCAGCAAGTCCAGTAAGTCTGGACTCAGGGCAGGCCAGCTAAGGTTATCTACTACTCCATCACAAAGCAACAGCTGACTTGCTGGGATACACTGACACGATTCAGGACTCTGTCTCCACAGGCTGTCTACTAGTGAACCCAGAAAGAATCCTGGAAGTGGACTATTCGTTTTTTGTTTTGTTTTTTTTCTTTTCTTGTTTGTTTTGCCTTGTTCTATTCAGTTTGTTTTTTCCCTTTCTCTTTCATTGTTTTTTTTTTATGAGTATAAGAGTGGTTCCTAACCTCTTTGTGGGTGTGGTCCGTTTCTGTTATACCTTTTATCTCTTCCATCTCTCTTTTCCTTCAATCTTCTGCACCAGTTTCCCCAAGTTGGCAGGATCCATCTTTGTCCTCCAACCTTACCTGTAATCTCTTTCTCTTTTCCCACTTCTCTATTTTCTCCTTAATCCATTTTAAATTTTAACTAAAAGGGCAAAATTGACATATTATGGACTTAAATATTGCATATAATTATCTGGTTTGTTTTACATTTTGTTATTTAATCACAAATATAGTTCATATGGTTAAAGGTGGCAAATTAAGGGTTAGCTCAGTTTGTTGTTTTATAGGTTATGTTTGATGCTATTGGTACCACTATAGCCAAAATTGACATAATTGTTCTAAACAACTGTTGAGCCTGATAATCCATGACTGAGATTAACTAAGGGTCACAGAAAACACTGTGGCACAGTGCCAAAGAAGCAGGGACTAGGTCAAACGAGCAACAACTTCTCATCTCCAACAAACTGAAGAGGTGAGCTCTTCAACAGACTTAAAACCCAAAAACCAGCTACACCTGGAAGATACCTCAGAGAAGTAATCATCACCTAAAGATCCTAAACACCACCAGTGAAGCAACCCACCATAGGCAACTTACAAGCATCACCCTAGGAATTAAACTAAAAAAAGAAAAGAAATGAGAAGACACTTAAACAAGACGCAACCTCAGACATCCAGTTCACCAAAAGAAAACCCAGGGGTCAGTGAGGTGGGACAATCCAAAAGCCCCCCCACCGGGTCTCTGTGAAGTGGTAACAACGAAGCAATTGAATGAGACTCTGAAAAAAATAAAATCAGAAATAATCTCTCAAATAATTACAGAGATTACTAAATACACACCATGCTTAACGATGTTAGAGCAGACACAAAAAAATAGATGAGCTTAAGAAAATTATAGAAGTGCAGCATAAAAAACAAATGGAATCCATAAAGCAGATTCAAGCAGATATCTAGAAGAATAAAAACTCCACTGAAAGTATTCCAAGCAGATTAGGCCAATGTGAGGACAGGATCTCAGATATTGAAGACAGGCTTGTAATTAGTGACCACGAAAAGAAAGATTTCTCAAAACTAACAAGGGATCATGAGAAATCAATCCAGCACTCCAAAATGTTCTGAAGGACATTTTAGAAAGAGATAGTAAGGACTACAACTCCATGAACCCCAACAGAAGGAATCCACCAGGAAAGGCAAATAATTAGATGGAAGGGAAAAAAAATAAAAAGGGGGAGCCAATAATAGGAAAATAACATGACAAGGATAAGTCAATACATATCAGTTTTAACTATTAATGTTAATGGTCTCAATTTACCAGTCAAAAGACACAGACTTGCAGGATGGATCAAGAAGTAAGATCCAACAATATGCTGTATACGAGAAACACATTCAAAAAGAAACTCATAGACTGAAAGTCAAAGGATGGAAAACAATGCTCCATGCAATAGGAATTCAGAAAAATGCAGGGGTTGCTATTCTATTTGCATGTACAGTCAATTTCAAGCCAAGACTAATTAAGAGAGACAAAGAAGGTTACTATATTTTGGTAAAGGGTACAATCCAAGAGGAAGATCAACCGGACAAAAAAATCAATATTGAAATGTTAGAACTAAATCAAACTCTTGAGCAAATGGACTTAGTAGATGTCTATAGAGTCTTCCACCCCACAACATCAGAATACACATTCTTCTTAGCTGCACATGGGACACTGTCCAAAATAGACCATATACTAGCTCAAAGAACATGCCTAAGTAAATGTAAAGGAATTGAAATTATCCCATGCATAATATCAGACCACAGTGCAATAAAACTGAAAATCCATGCAAAAGGAAACCACAAGAACTTCATAAACACATGAAAATAAATAGCATTCTACTGAACAACCAATGGGTCACAGATGAAATTAGACAGTTTTTACAGTTTAATGATGATGACAATACAACATACCAGAACTTGTGAGACACAGTGAAAGCAGTCTTAAGAGGGAAATTTATAGCAGTAAATACCCATATCAGGAAAACAGAGCAAGCGTATATAAACAACTTAATGCTGAATCTCAAACTTCTAGAAAATGAAGAGCAGACTAAACCAAAAGCTCATACAAGGGAGGAAATTATAAAGATCAGAACAGAAATTAACATACTGGAGATAAAAAAAATACACAAAGAATCAATAAATTGAAGAGTTGGTTCTTTGAAAAATTAAATTGACAAACCCTTAGCCAACCTTATCAAAAAAAGGAAAGACTCAAATCCATGTAATTAGGAATGAAAAGGGTGAAATCACAATAGACCCTGCAGAAATCCAGAAATTCATCTATACCTACTATGAAAACTTGTAAAAATACAGAAGAAATGGACAGATTCCTAGATATGCATGAATTACCAAAGCTGAATCAAGAAGATACAAAAATCCTAAATAGCCCATATCAATAAATGAAATCAAAGATGTAATTAAAAACCTTATCGACAAAGAAAAGCCCAGGCCCTCATGGATTCACTGCTGAATTCTACAAGAAATTTAGTGAAGACCTAACACCACTACTTCTCAAACTCTTTAATGAAATTGAACAGGAAGCAATATTCCCAAATTCATCCCTGGAAGTAAGAATTACTCTGATTCCAAAACCAGAGAAGGACCCAACTAAGAAAGAGAATTACAGGCCAGTCTCCCTAATGAACATTGATGCAAAGATCCTCAATAAGATACTGACAAACAGACTGCAGCAAATCGTCAAAAAGATTGTGTACCATGATCAAGTGGGATTCATCCCAGGGATGCAGGGATGGTTTGACATACGTAAATCCATAAATGTAATACACCATATTAACAGAGCCAAGGATGAAAATCATATGATCATCTCAATAGATGCAGAAAATGCTTTTAACAAAGTCCAGCACCCATTCATGATAAAAACCCTAAAGAAAATTGGAATAGATGGTCTTTATCTCAATGTGATAAAGGCCATCTATGACAAACCAACAACCAACATCATACTAAATGGACACAAACTGAAAGCTTTCACTCTAAAATCAGAAACAAGATAAGGATGTCCACTGTCTCTGTTCTTATTCAACATAGTCCTGGAAACTTCAGCTGAAGCAAATAGACAAGAGAAAGAAATAAAAAGAATAAAGGAAGGAAAGGAAGAAGTTAAACTATCATTATTTGCAGATGACATGATACTCTAATTAGAAGACCACCAAAACTCCACCAAAAGACTTCTAGATTTAATAAGCAAGTTCAGTAATGCAACTGGTTACAAAATCAAAATTCAAAAATCAATAGCTTTCCTGTACATGAATAACAAACTCACTGAGAGAGAAATCAGGGAAACAATACCTTTTACAATAGCATCCAAAAAATGAAATACCTAGGAATCAATCTAACAAAGGATGCAAAAGACCTCTACATTGAAAACTACAGTACTCTGAAAAAGGAGATTGAAGAGGATACTAGAAAATGGAGAGATACTCCCTGCTCTTGGGTAGGAAGAATCAACGTAGTGAAAATGGCCATACTTCCAAAACTGTTATACAGATTCAATGCAATCCCAATCAAAATTCCAATAGCATATCTCACAGAATTAGAGAAAAAAATCCTGAAATTCATTTAGAACCAGAAGAGACCTCAAATAGCAAAGGCAATCCAGGGCAACAAAGACAAGATAGTGGAATCAAAATTCCTAACTTGAAAATATGCTATAAAGCTACCATGATAAAAAAAAAAATAAAAAAATAAAAACAGTGTGATACTGGCAAAAAGAAAAAAAAAAGACCCAAAGATCAGTGGAATAGATTAGAAGATGCAGAAAAAACTGCAGACACACTAAGCCACCTTATCTTTGACAAAGGTGCCAAACACATTCACAGGAAGAAAGCCTCTTTAATAAATGGTGCTGGAAAAACTGGCTCTACATATGCAGTAGATTAAAACTGACCCCATATCTTTCACCAGCTAAAATCTGAATGGATCAAAGATCTTAATACTAAAACATAAACATTAAATCTACTGGAAGATAGAGAAGGTAAAACTCTTAAAGACACTGGTGTAGGCAAAGACTTTATGAACAAAATCCAGATTGTATAGGAACTATCACGAAGAATCAACAAATGGGTTCCCACCCTACCAAAAAGCTTTTGCACAGCAAGAGAAACCACCAACAGTGAAGAGACAACCCACAACATGGGAGAAAATGTTTGCCAGCCGTACCTCAAAGGATTACTATCGAGAACATATAAAGAACTCAAAAAAATCAGCCCTCCCAGATTTAAAGACCCAATCCAAAAATGAACATCTGAGACAAATATACACTTCTCAGATGAAGAAATATGAACAGCAAATAAATACGTGAAAAACTGTTCAACATCACTGGTCATTCGAGAGATGTAAATTAAAACAACACTGAGATTCCACCTCAACCCAGAAAGGATGGCTATTATCAAGAAATCAACCATTAACAAATGTTAGAGGGGCTGTGGGGAAAAAGGAATCCTTCTCCACTGTTGGTGGGAATTCAGACTGGTGCAATCACTGTGGAAATCAGTGTGGAGATTCCTCAAAAAACTAGAAGTCTCATTCAACCCAGCTATTCCCTTTCTGAGTATCTTCCCAAAAGAATTAAAAATATCATACCACAGTGATATATGTGCACCCAAGTTTATAGCAGCACAGTTTATAATAGCCAGATCTTGGAAACAACCTAAATGTCCATCAACTGAGGGAAGGTTAAAAAGATGTGGTATTTTTATACAACAGAGTACTATTCTGCCATAAAGAATGATAGACTGAACACTTTTATAGATAAATGGATACACATTGAGACCATACTCACTAGTGAAATAAGTAAGACACACAGGTGTAAATGTGTTTCATTAGTGTGATAAGCTGAAAGAAAAAACATATGTATATGTGTATGTATATGTATATAAAAAATTAGTTAAGATAGTTATACTACTGATTTCTCTGAGTTCCCTGAAGGGAAAGATTTGTGCTGGTATTGTTTGGACAATTGAATGCAGATGTCTTGTGCTCTGGGTGAATGGTTTGGGGATGACACTGCACAATGTATGTACCACTGTTACTCCCTGATTGATGTGCTTTGAAATTTTGTTGCAGTTTTCTTCCTCCTCTTCTTCTTCCTCTTCCTCTTCCTCCTCCTTCTCCTCCTCCTCTTCTTCTTCTTCTTCTACTTATCTTTGAATAAAATGGATTTGAAAACGAACGGATGGTCGGTGGGTGAGTGAATAGACAGGCATGCATGGGTGGATGGGCGAATGAATACATGAATGGTAGGTGGGAGGACGAAGGAATGGGAGGATGGTTGTTTTGGTGGCGGGAAGGGTGACCAGGTACATGGATAGATAGGCAGTGAGAGGGCGTGGATAAACGGAGGGATGGACGAATGGCGGGTTGAGGTACGGGTGGACAGCGCAGATGGGTGAGTGGGTGAAGGGACAGGTGGGTGAGAGGGTGGGCGGACGGATGGGCTAACAGGTACATGCAAATATGACAGCGGCTGAGTGGGCAACTACACAGAGGGATGTGGGTATACACGTACCATCACCAGGCGCCACGGTGCTCGAGCGAGCTGTGAACACCCCCAAGCAAATGCACACGCACTGCTGAGGACCCAGTCCTCGCATAAATCACCAACCCTCTGAGACGAGGTCCCCACCAGGCACGCATCACGAGGCAGTGCCAGCAGAGGAGGGGACCACTTCCAAATCTGGGCTTTGATCAGATCCAGCTCCTTCCTCTGAGAACCCCTGGGGCGGCCTGTCCTGGTGGGGCTCGGCTCCCTGCCCCTTCCTTACACACAAGTGTCCCACACCAGGGTCAGGTTTGAGGACAGTGACCCTGCCCTCAAGGAGCTCACAGACCGGGGAGTGACAGACACTCAGAGGGTTGAGAATGAAAGGAAATTCCGAAGTCTGCCTGGGGGGCGAGGGGGGCCTTCATCAATCCTCAAAAATGAGCCAGAATACATCAGGCTTTTCCTCATGACGATCGTTACAGTTTTTGTAGATGTTCAAGTTGGGGAAGTTCCCCTTTGTTCCTAATTTAGCGGAATGGGTGTTGGATTTTTTCATACTTTTCTGCATGTAATGATATGATCATGTCATTTTTCTTTTTTAGCTTTTTGGTGTGGTGGGTTATATTAATTGAGTTTTAAATGTCGCTCTAGTTTTGTGTACTTGAGATAAATCTCATTTGGTCACCATGTATAATTCTTTTTATTCATTTCAAATTCTATTTGCTAATATTTTGTTGAGTTTTTCACCTATGTTTCTGAGAGATACTGGTCTATTCTTTTTCACAAGGCTTTTGTGTGGCTTCGGGGGGAGGATAATGTCGGCCTCATAGAATAAGTTGCAAGATGTCCCTTCTGCTCCTGATTTCTGGACTGCATCACTGAGAAATTGTGCGATTTCCTCCTTAACTGTTGGCAGAACTCACCAGGAAGCCATCTGGCCAGGTGCTCCCTCTTGCAGGTAAACCGTCACTGACTGAATCTCTCTGTGTAAGTCTGGGCAGGCAGTGTCTCTCTCCTTGGTCTGCTCCGTCAGGTACCCCAGCCGCGGTTCCAAGGTCATTCACAGAGCCCCCACGTTCCTTTCCTGTCTGCGGGGGCCCAGAGGTGGTCTGTCTTTCTGATCTACCAGCTTGGGTATTCTCGCTCTTGGTTGGTCTGGCTAGTTTATCAATTTTACTGAACTTTTCAAAGAAACTGTCCTATTTTCTTGATTTATCTTCTAGTTTTTAACATTTTTTCTATTCCCCACAGGCCCGACATCCTGTTTTTAGAGTCCGAAGGTGAGCACTTGATGACTGATTTTAGAGCTCCCTTCACTCCCAACGCATGCACTGAATTCTATGAATTTCTCTACGCATTCCTTTTACACATCCTGCCAGTTTTGGACACATTAAACCTTCATATTCCTATGGTTCAAAATATTTTTAAATTTCTCTTAAGGGTCCTTTTGATCTCCCTGTTATTTCTTCTCCAGATACTTGGGATCATCCAATCTAACTCCACTGCTGTCAGGAAACACACGTGTGTGACTTCCGGCCTTTAAGTGTGCAAGGCGTGTTCTGTGGCCCAGTGCGCTGTGTCCTGGCAAACACCCATGCGTGCTCGAGCAGCACGTGCATTCTGCTGCCGTGAGTGAAGCTGTCCATCGCATCAATTAGAGGCAGTCGACTGACAGTGCTGCTCAGCTCAGCTGCCACAATCTGCTGCGTGCTGGAGCCATCAGTTACTGACGGGGCAGTGCTGGAGTCTCCAGCTACAATGGTGGATTTGTTCATTTCTCCTTCAAGTCCTATCAGCTCGCTGATGCTGTGTTTCTAGGCACACAGGCACGTGCATTTGCCAGAGAGAAAGGTCGGTGAGGACAGGAGAGAGTGTCCTTGGGCTGGGGGGACACTGGTCCTTCCCACTCCAAGACGCACAAGCTGGCTCAGGCCGCAGAGCTGTGATGTGCCCCTGACAGGAACCCCACCCTGGGGTGTGTGCCCATCAAAGTTCCTAGTTGGGTGTGGTCAGGTCCTGCCACTTGCTTGCCACCAACGGGACCTGACAGAGATGACATGGCGGACATGATCATGTGTGTGACGACAAGACAGTAACCCGCTCCAGCTGGGGTCTCTCTTTCCTGTGCTGAGAGCAAAGCAGCCATGCTGGGGACACGCCTGGGACCTCCGGGAGGCAGCCAGGGAAGGAAGTCTCCCTCCGAAACCCGAGGGAGCAGCAAGGCTGAGCCGCTGTGTGAGCCGGGACACAGATCTCCCAGGCTAAGCCAGCAGGGGCTCAGGCGCCACACGACGGGCAGGGGCCCAGCCTCCAGACACCCTGCCATGACAAGTGTGCACCCTTAGTGGCCACATGCGTGGTAACTCGTGTGACAAGTCACTAACATACCAAGCTCCGTAGCAGGCCCTAGGGCCCAGACACACTGCACACTGAGTTCTCGGGGGGCCTCACAGCTGAGCCCAAGCTCACAGGGCCAAAGTTACAAGGGAGGAGGAACAGCCACCCAACACCCACAGCATCACTGCCACCCTGGGGCCACGCTCATTCCTGAGACCCTGCTGCGACAGGGAAGGGCGGCCTCCCCCGAGCTGTGGATGGGGCTCCCGGCCCACAGCCACCCACAGCGGCTGGCCAGGGACGCTCAGTGTGGAGGGCGATTTAATCAGAGAGAACGACCGCAACGCCAAGCATCGCCGCGCCGAGCTCCAGGCTGCAGGCACCAGCACGTCAGAACAGGCACTGGCCAGGAGAGCCGCCGCACTGTTCAGTGCCTTCAGATTTTATTTCCCTTCCACAGTCTCCAGGTTTTTTCTGGTCCCATCACTGATTAGTTGCAGTTAAATCTGTCTTTTCTCATCAAAAGAAAATGCCACGCGTTTTATTTTCCATTAACTCGCAGGAAACCATCAGGAACAGTCCGAGTGCATCTCTCATCACAATCCAATTTTTCTCTTCCTTTTGTGGTCTCGGTGCTGGGGATCGAACCCAGGGCCTGGCGCATGCTGGACTCACGTTCCCGGGGCAGGGGACCGTCCAGGCACTATAGGCTCGGTCCTGGTCGGGCTCAGTGTCACCCAGGACAGCAGGAGGAAGCGAGGGCCCTTCACACTTCCACCCAGAGGCCCAGCGGCACCCTGGGCAGGGGCCAGCCTGCCTGTACCCCTGGGGGAGCGCAGCACTGGTGCCCTCAGCCCACCCTGGGATTCTGGACCAGGTCTCAAGGGCCCTGAGGGGCGTGTGGGCTCAGCACGCCCTCCCCTGGGGGAAGAGTGACTTCTCCTCAGTCCCAGGCCATCTTTTTTTTTTTTTTTTTTTTTTTTGGCAGCACCAGGGATCGAACTCACAACCTCGCACCTGCCAGGGCAGGCACTTAAGCCACTGAGCCAAACTCCTGGCCCTACTCTTTTGAGGCAGGGTCACACTAGGTAGCTCAGGCCAGCCTTGCGCTTGCGTTGTAGCCCAAGCAGGCCTCGAACTCACAACGCTCCTCCTACCTCAGCCTCCCGAGTGCTGGGATTAAAGGCGTCCGCCACCACGCCCAGCCAACCCCAGGCCATCTTGAGTCCAGGCACCTGTGCATTTCTCCAGGAGGCCAGGCCACAGTCCCCACCAGCCAACCCCACACCACCGGGGAACAGTGCTGCCCACAGAACTCCAGAGGCCTGGCTGCGAGAGTCTGAGCCCTGGACCCCTATCTGTGTTCCGCTGTTCACAGAGTGCATGGTAGGGCTCCCCAAACTCACTGCACCCACCCCAGCCAGAAATCCACTCTGGGTTGATGCAAAGCCCAAGGCCAGGTGAGCCCAGGGCACCTGGGGTGCGGGGTAGACACAGAATGGATGCCGGGGAGGGGCCTGCCCTGGACACCCTGCAGCTGGTGCTACCTGCTGCCCACAACCCCGAGCCCCAAGCCTGAACCCTCAGCTTCCTGCATTCACCCCGCGGGGTCCCGGGTCCTCCTATTGAGCTCCATTCCCGCCCCACAGGCGCGTGGTCTCCTGGCTTCCTGGCACAGCATAAGTGACAGCCGGAGGGCCTCAGGTAGTGGAGGTGGCCGGGCAGGCATGGCCTGCTCTTGCCTGGCCCCTCCGGGCCACTGCCTCCTCCGGGGACCTCTCCGTGGGGCCCTGGGGCAGTTGTGGCTGTCGGCACCAACCTGGAACCCAGGCTCCCAGAGTGGCCAGCAGTGGTGGTGCCGGGATGGACAGAGGTGCGAGGAGTGGGGTGGGCAGTCGGGCACAGCAGCAGGACAGCGGGACTTGGCTGACCTGGACTCCGCTCAGCAGCGGCCCCCAGGCCTCACCCGCCTCACCCGGCTCTGCAGCCCAAGGGGCTCCAGATGAGGGGCTGTGGGGGAGCCCACACACACCTGCAGGACAAGAACAGGAAGTCCTCGCTCCCAGGGGCTGGGACTCTAACCTCCTCTCCCGTCCTGGGAACCCCCTAAAATTTCCGTCTCCCACAGTCTCTCTGTGCACACCCGTAACTTTCTGTAGCTCCCCTTGCTGCGCCATGTGCAGACCCAGCACCCTAAGTGCCGAGCTGCGCCCATCTCCCAGAGGTGCCCGTGGCCGAATGCTGCTCACACCCCTGCACTGCCTTGGGCCTGCTCCCCGGCTTGGCCCATCGTCGTCACCCCCTCACCAGCCGCCAACCGGGCACTGAACCCTCTGCACAAGCTCAGGCAAAGCCTATCAGCTGGAGCCTCCACGTCCCCTGGAGTCTGAGACTGGCAGTGATTCCGCAGCCCCGTCGGGCTGAGGGGGAAGTGGAGGTGGGGTGTCGGCCCACGGAAGCCCAGGCTGCCCACCCCAGCACTGAGATTCTCCCTAATCCAGGGAGCCGCTGAGCACTATGGCACCACAAACCCATCCTCTAGAACCAAACCGGAAGGGTAAACAAGGAGACAGGCCAGAGACCAGCATCCCAAGGGAAATGACGCCTCCCACAAGAGGCCCCTTGCAACACAGGACACCCCTGCTTTGGACAGCCAGGCCACAGTGGACGGGCCACACGCCCCAGGCCCCAGCCCCAGGCTAAGGGTGCTGCCTGCCAGCTCCAGCTGCAGCGCTGACATGGGGTCCTGGGCACCTGGGGACAATAGCATGGCAGGTGCAGGGGACAGGGGCAGCCAGGTGCCCAGCTGGGGGTCTGTGGCGGGGCTGTATGGAACCAGCAGCTGCTGCCAGCACAGAGGTTCCAGCCCAAGCCAGCTGCCCAAATGACCTGGCGTCCTACGGGCCTCCTGCGGGGTCCAGACACCCACGTCCTGGCCGCCGTGCCTGCCCACGCACCGCGGGGAGGGAGGGCCCGCAGCAGAGCGGAGTCTGCCAAGCACGCATAGTGCAACTCCAAAGGAAGACTTTATTTTCAACTCTCTCTGGAGACACGAAGCTCAGACTGGAGAGAACATTGTTAATAGCGTGAAATAAAAATATGATCAGGCACAGCAACAGACACTGAGGCCCAGTCAGGTCTTAAGGTCAGGTGCCCACCTGCCGTGCGGCACCCCAGGCGGCCTGCACCCCCGCCGCTGCCCGAGCCCGCGCTCGCCCAGGCTCCTCGTGATGTAGGAAGGAAAGGGCCACACCATCCAAATAGTGACTTTATTTTTAATATAAAAAATGCAAATTTGGAAACCCACCCTACTTTTACCCCCTAACATAATGCTTTACCTCTTAAAAATAAAAATAAAGTACTAATTCTATATACATCACATGTACCATACAAAAATGTATCCAAAGTTCTATTGCTACCAAAGTTCTAAATTAAAACAAGTTACAGAAAGCCCCTCATTGTAAACAAAAGATTACGAGTTACAAAACCAAAGTACACACAGGCCGGCGTCACTCAGAGAGCCGCCCACTCCGCTCCCACGCAAGCCGGGCTGTCACGTGCCTGTATAAAAATGCCTAGCCATATACCTTTGAGATTTACTTTTCTTTATAAAGCAAATGAATACACTTTCTACAATAAATAACCCGCTGGAGGCACGCTGCAGGAGCCGGCACCGCGCCCGCGTCCCGGCGGAGTGTTTTTGGTGGTCTGCAAGTGGTGCGCACAGCATAAAGGGATTCTCCGCCTCTCTGCACAAAGTACCATTCAAAATAACGTCATTTTCTTTCTTAAAATACACATTTGTCACTGTAAATTTACATCCCGTCTTATTAAATAAGTGGTACTCTGTGTAAAGAGTATGATTTACAAAATTATTAAACATTCAAAAGTCTTTTAAAAAAAGCTATAGGTCAGGAGGGGGCACGCGGCAGGGCGAGGCAAGGCCCCAGCGCGCTGGCCCGAGGTGCCGGGACCGGGCGGCTTCATAGAAAACACAGAACGAACCCCCCTCCCGGGGAAACAACCCAAGAACGACGACTAAAATCAGAATAAGTTAAGTTCTGAACAATATACAGACATGTACAGCGTATCTATCCACACTATGGACAGCCCGCGCCCTGCCGCCCACCTCAGTCGATGTCGCTGAGGTCGCTGGCGGGCTCCCCGTGCACGCGGCTCAGGTGGTTCATGGCGCGGTCGAAGGCCACGCGCACGGCCTTGCGGATGCTGGAGTTCCTGCCCTCCATCATCTTCAGCTTGTCGATGGTCTCATCGATGCCCAGAGGCGCCATCTTGGACTTAGGGAGCCACTGCCTTTGGAGAGAAGGGGCAGTGAGTGCGGTGCCAGGGACAGCCCCACCCTCTCTGGAATCACCAGGCCCACCAGGGCCGACAACCCCGCGAGGACACGTACATGCCTCACGCGGGCCAGTGCACCCTGGAGCAGAGCGTCCCACAGGGAGCGCGGGAGGATGGGGAGACAGGCAGGGAGCGCCAGGCAGGGCACAGGGGCGGGCCCTCCCCGGGTGCTGGAGCAGCACGGAAGTGGCCTCCAGGGCATATGGCCTGGGCCAGCGGGAGCCCAGTCTCCGAGAGGAAGACGACACTGACTGGGGCTCTGTGCGGGTCCCACGGTCCCCACGGGCTCCGCGGGCAGTGCCTTCTCAGCCCCATCTGAGCATCGGCAGTGGGGACCAGCGGCCGCACAATCCCGGCGTGGCAGCCCGGCAACCGAGGGGCTGGGCACCCACAGCCGCGCTCACCAGCTCCTCTTGTTGTCGAAGAACAAGACGAGGAAGAGCTTCTCCTCGGACTTGGTCTGCATGTGCTCGCCCACCTTCAGCACGTCCAGGGGCGGCGCCGGGATGGTGACACCGTTGTGGTGGCCAGGCACTCGTGGCATCTTGGGGTCGATGATCTGCAAGAAGGTGCTCCGGTTACCCCGAGCGCCTGTGCCCGACGCGCCCGCCCAACGCGCCCGCCCCACACGCCGCTCCTCCCGCGGCTCGGGCGCCACTCACCAGCGCGGGGTAGGAGGGGTAGCCGCTGCACTTGGCCCACACCACCTTCAGCGGCTCCAGCGCGGAGGCAGCAGCGTCCGTGGAGATCCACATGTTGCTCTGCCCCACCTCTGGGAAGGAAGGCGCCGGCGGTGAGCAGTGAGCAGAAGCGCGGGCCTGGACCCGGGCCCCGCCCCACCCACCCGGACAACCTCCTGCCCTCCGCAGGGCAAGCCCAGGCCACCCAGCGCCGCAGATGGGCTCTGGGCCTGTGACAGGGCGCTGTGCACAGGGCCTCAAGTCCAAGGCCGACGTGCTGGCTGCCCCCGAAGAACAGCCCCCACGGCTCCCAGGCCCTCGGTGCTGCGGCACCCAGGCTTCGGCACCCGTCAGGCTTCCCGGGGCCCCATGGGCCCGGCCTCTTGCTGTCCCGCCCCTGTCCCCCTGCAGGGCCACCTCGGCGAGCCCTGTGCCCGCAGAAGTCCAGGCCCAAGGCAGCAGGGGCGCTGCCCCAGGAGCAGGGCCTAGTCGCCCTGGCCCTAGCCTCCGCCTGTGGACACCGGGGCAGAGGTGGGAGGCGGGAGCCCCGTCAGACGCCCCGCAGGTCCAGCTCGGTACCATGGCGCCTGGAGCCCGCCACAGCCCGCACCCCCAGCGCCCGGGGCTGAGGGCTCACCGGCCGCAATGCGGGCCGCCCTGGCGTAGTTGCCGTTCTCGATGCAGGATATCAGCTCGCTGCGGTCCTCCAGCGTGTGCCTCCGCACGAGGGCAGGCTTGCCGCGGCCGCACTTGGGAGCGCTGGAGCTGCAGGGAAGGGGGTCCGGTTAGGGGCAGGTGCCCGGGCCGCGCTTCGCCCTGAGCCAGGCACGTGTGTGGGGCGGCTGCCGACCGGCAGGCTGGGCAGGGACAGAGCTCACATCCCGGGACCAGGCCTGTGTGACCACCACCAAAGCAGCCCCCCGGGCAGCCAGGCAGGGCTGCGGTGACCGCCATCTTGGCAAAGGCAAGACTTTGCGCAGGACCGGTAGGTGCGAGTCTGCAGATTCTGCAGCTGCGCTAGGCCTGCTGCGGTTTTATTCCCCTTTACAGTTACACGCCACGAAGCAGACGAAGACACCGTATGGGAAGCTGTCCTACCAGGCAGAGCGGACACACGGATCGGATCCCAGGCCAGGCTCTCTCGGGGCCCTTAGGTCGGGCGCCGGGGCCCCTGGCTCCAGAGCGGCCAGGCGGGTGCCGAGGGCAGGGGGTGCTCGGAGGCTGCGCAGGCGGAGACGAGGCGGTGCCCACCTGGAGCCGCAGAGCGGGCTACTGCTGGAAGAGACGCTCGACTCGGACGCACAGCGACGCCGGGGGGCAGCTTTCCTCCCCGGGCCGCCGCCCGGCTCCTGCTCGCTCCTCGGGCCCCCAAAGCCATTGGTGAGACCTGGAACACAGTGGGCAGCTGTGGTCAGCCTCGTTGGCGCAGCCGCGCAAGTGCCCAGCTCTCCCCGACGCCGCGCCCTGGCTTCCGTTAAATGTGGGACGTGCTGTCCCGATAGCATTCCACGCCAGGCACCCCGGGGCCCCCAATGGGGAGCTGCAGGGGCCAGCACTGAGCTCCGCACACAAAGCAGAGGCCGCTGAGCGAAACCAACATGATAACCGGGGTCAGGGTGAGTGGGGCTGCACTGTGAGCACAGCAGAAGATGGGGAGGCGCCTGGTGAAGGTTCACAGATCCCATGGCATCACACGCTCCGGGGGCCATGGCAAAGGCCACCTGTCTACACGAGGGGCCCGAGCCCACGGGCACCAGGGCACCATCACCAACAAAAATGCACTGATATCTGCAAGCTCCAGCGAGAGTAAATTAGGATTTTTAAAAAGCTTGTTTCAAAACACATAAATTGGTATGAACCTGAAAATGCTGATGAAGCACATTAGAAATAGAAAATGAGGACCCCATTAATCCAGGCCCTCCGGATCCACAGTACACAGGCCCCCGGGCCTCACGGCTCTGTGGCACCAACCCAGCACGGCAGCAAGCCACGGGAACAAGGCAATCGATGTGCAGCTGTCACAGGCCGTGGCCAGGAGGGGTGAGACCAACCAACCAGCTGTGTGCCTGGCCTGGCGTCCTCAGGTACAACAGCTGGGCAAGGGGTCGCTTTGAAAAGGAACCCCCCACCCTTAAAAAAAATAACTTAAAAACTGTGTCCAAAGTGAAATGTGTGAACTGGTGAACAGAACTTCTCAGAAAGCTTTCGGCTCCGTGGCCAGATCACGGGCTTCTGGCTGCAGGGACACCGCCGCCTCCCTCCGGGAAACACTCCCATCCCTGCTCCGATGATCGTGCACTGACGACGCAGGCAACTCGGCCAAGGAGGGAGCCAGACCACGCTGAGCCCGAGGCTCTCACGGTGGGCAGACGACACACCCCACTCCGAGCTGCACCAGCAAGACGCCCACCCCGCACGGATGGACAGACGGACAGAGCTGACGGCCCCAGATGCAGGGTCTGAGAAGGGACTGCAAGACCAATGCCATCTGCCACGCACAGCTCTGCCGATCAGTTTTTAGGTCTTGCACAAGCAGGCCACAGTACAGGCACCACCGCCGCTGCTCCAAAGCCCAGCGCACATCCAGAGCAGGGCACTGTGTCCTTGGAGGGACGACCCACCCCGAGACTCCGGCACAAGGCGAGCAGACGGGGCCAGAAAAGAACAGCAACATGAGCGGTCGGGGCTGACGCTGTCTCCCACCCGGGTCTGTGCCATCAGGCTCAGCTGGAGAGGACCCAGGCAGAGCTGTGCCGGCCTGACCCACACTCCGGGTGGCAGCAAGCTGTGGCACATGAAGCCAGGACAGCCTGCCTCAAACCCAGTCCTCGGATGGTGTATGCTTCCCATCTACACTGCCCAGGGCACAAAGGCACACACACCATCCCCCAAGGTGCAGTCGGGGCCCACAGTGACACAGAGGAACCAGAGAGGATGCGAAGGTCGGTGACTGCATCTCCTGTTTTCCGAGCATTTAATGAGTGGGCTCACGCATCTGGGCCCTAAGCTGTTTACACAGTTTCCACACCTCACGTGGAAGCACACCAAGCACACGGGCAGCATGGGGGCAGTCCAGGAGAGACCCGAGGCTGGCTACCGAACATGCCGGCTCCAGGCCAGTTCTGGAAGGGTGCAGCGGCTGAAGCAGACAGGCGCCCGTGTGGCCAGACTGGGCTCTGGAAGGCTGCCAGCCCTGGACGCGTCCCAGGAGGTGACAGGCAAGGACCAGGCCCCCAGAGTGGAGAAGTCCTGAGCGCTGTCTGGAGCCCGCAGAGCTGCAGCACAGCGCCGGCCTCAGTCCCTCCCGCTGCTGCTACCCTGCGGCCGCGGAAGGCGTCCTCATAGCACCAAGACCCTGCGGGGCCAGAAGAGACGTTCGCCAAGTCCTGAGTCTGGAATCCGGGGCCCTGGGCGGATGCGGTGGTCCCCAGGTGCTCACTGGCACAGCCACTGGCCTGACGCTGTGGACGTGACGGCCGGCAGCAACTGAGAGGCCAAGAGAACCCGCGGAGACAGCACTGGAAGGGCCAACGCCCCAGCCCCACAGGCTGCCAAGCGCCCAGGCCTGCCAAGCCCCCCAGACCACATCCCACTCGGCCAGGGAGACAGGCTGAGGCAGCCAGGCCCTCCCACGTGAACAGCCACAGCATCCCAGGAGTTCCCGCTCTCTCAGCAGCTCAGACCCCTGGGCAGGGCACAGCTCCCACGTGGTCCAGCCACAGGAGTGGGGGGGCAGTCAGCACGGTCCTTGCTGCCCTGCAGCTCCCGAAAAAAATAGGTGCAGTGGGTAAAGAGCCCCAGGGCATGGGGTGCTGTGGCCAGGAGCTGCTCCCTCCACCCTGGCTCCACGGCCTCCGGAGGTCCTGAGAAGGGACACCAGGAAAGCGCACCCCAGGCCCCTGCCCTGTAGCTGCCGCCCTGCTCTGCTGCTCCCCTTGCCCCGCAGGAGGAAGTAGGTACACAAGCACTGGCGGCTCATGGCTGCCGGTGACATTCTGGGCACCAGAAAGCCTACAGCCTGCTCCCAGCAGCAGGGCACAAGTGTGGCAGGGCCAGTGGGTGGCACCTGTCCTCTTCCGCTGGCTCATTTCACTCTTGCAACTGCCCAGAGAACTGCATCTGTGGTGCACTTTTCAAACTTTCAGGAAGAGCACAGCAAACAAGACCCGAGCACCGCCTGCTTCGGTGAGAAGCTCCATGAAGACGCAGCACAGCCCAGGCAGGTTGTCGCGGAGGCTCCGGGCAGCGCTGGTCCCGCTGGCACTCAGCACAGCACTGGGAGACAGAAGTCAGTGCCGCTCCGTCCTCCCGGGGGAATAAAGGAGACCGACTCAGGAAGAAGTGGAGGTGCTGACGACGGAGTGAGGACATCTCCAGATGCTGAACCTGGCTGCCCTACACAGAGCCCCATAATCACGGGCCACTGCTGGGCACGTGCGGGGCAAAGCTCAGACTGTCCACGGCGCTGCTGGTGCTGGCATGGGCGAGGCTGTTCACTCAGGGAGGGTGGAGGCACTGGACCATCCCCAGCTCAGAGGGGGCACTGGCCCTGCAGGACCTGATGGAGGGGACGCCTGCGACATCTCCAGGAGCTGGCATCGGTGTTCTATAGAGGGCGGCTCCGGTGCGGTTGGTCAGAGCCACGGGCAGGGCAAGGTGCGGCCTGTGCTCTGCATCTCAGGGGCGTGAGCAGAACTCCAGTCCAAGGTGAGGTAAGAGAAAAGGACCAGGATCCAAAGCGGGAGCTACCCAGCGCATGAGCGGCTAAATCAGAACCAGAACAGCGAGAAGCCCAAGTCCGAGGAAGTGCAGGACGAGGCTGGCCTCCTCCCTGCACAGTCCAGGGCATGGAAGACCCAGCCCTCCCGGCCCCACCCCATGCACAACCATCTCCACCGAGTCCCAGAGGAAGAGGTGGAGCCCGCCTGACGTCCATGGTCCCGAGGAAGGAAGCTACAGGGCCCACAGCATCGCACGCCTGCCATGCTGCAGCGCAGGTGCAGTGGGCGCGCGCTCACTCTGAGGCGGGCCCTGCAGTGTGCTGGAGTGCCAGCCCTAAAGTTCAGAGTGGTGGATGCATCTGGAAAAGCTCAGAAGGCTCCAAATACTTCGTCCTCCGACTGCGAAGAGTGCAACTCGAGCAAGAGACGCAGGTGCACAGAGGGCACCCAAAGTTCGGGCGAAGGTGAGGCCAGCACGACGGCGGGGCTGACACCTCCAGCCGCACCCGGCTGCCCTGGGCGGAGCAGATGCAGCGGCGGCAGCCTCGCGCTCCCGAGGGGCTGATCTTAGCGCTAAAGCTCCCGAGCTGCTCAGGGGTGCGCTTAGGAATTCAACTCGCATCCACTGAACTCTACTGCCATTCTGGAATAAGAAAGCAAAAATCTCCATTTCAGTCAGGATCAAAAGAACGCTGCGATCACAAGTATTAAAGGTCTGTAGTACATGGCGCTGCAACTCACCACCACCAAAACCTGGGACACACGCCACAGAAACGTGGCACAAGAGCAGGGCAGGCACCCGATTCCTACAAAGAACACCCAGTGTACTGGCACACACCTGTAATCCCAGCACTGAAAAGGCTGAGGCAGGAGAATCACTGAGTTCGAGGCCGGCCTGGGCTACACAGGGAGTTGAAGGCCAGCCTGAATTACAGAGTGAAACCCTGACTCAAAAACAGAACATGTGGTGAACAAGTCTGATGTGCTCCCAAATCCATGTCCGAAGCTGAGCCCAAACAGGCGAGCCACCTGCATACACGAGGGCGCAAGCCCCACAGCACGGCCCTCCAGCCCAGTGTCCTGTGCCCCACACCACCGGACAGCACGAAGCCCCAGGAGGCAACGTCAGCGCTCGCCCTCACCCCTGTACACAGAGAGGCCCCAGGCCAGCACTGGCACTGAAGCGATGCACTAACACATCACGGGGATCCCGGCGAGCGCCACACTAGGCAGTCTGTCTGTCCCTCACAGCGGCAGAGAGGGGCTGAAAAAATCTCATCTCTCTCTTCATCTGCATCCTCTGAGGCATTTAAATTGCTTTGTGTTTCTCAGCAGCAAAAGAGGTTCTAACAGATTTTAAAATGCAAATTTAGTATCAATCCATCAAAATAAGAGGATTTGAATAGAAAGTTTCTGCAAAAGTAATTCCATGTGCAAAGTCAAAATGAAACTTATAAGGCCCTGTTGGAAGGGGTAGGAGGACAGAGTAGGGGGAGAAGGGGGGAGATGGAGAGGGAGGGGAGGGGGAGGAGAAAAGGAAGGGAGGGAGGGACTATCTTGGAGACAGGTCTCAGGATTGGCCACAGCAGGCCACGTATTCCACATGCAGACCTCTGAGTGATGCTTTAGGCCAAGAGGTTCAGCAAGGGCGAGCAAGAAGGGGGTCACCAGCCCTGCAAGGCTCCGGGACATGGGATTCACTTGTCACCACTCCGGCAAATGAAACGACACTACACTGGCCCTGTGTCCTCACTGCTGCAATGCACGGGAAGCTGCTGCACCGAGGCAGCTGAAGGTGGCGCCTCTAAGTGTGGCAGCGGACAGAGAACACACAGGACCCAGCTCGGTCCAGCACTGAAAGGGACCTGACCCCGGCACCTCTCCAAGGCACGGCCACTCCAGAGGAATGGAGCGCCCGCAGCCACCCCCCCAAGAACACAGAAACACGTGGCTCCCATCAGAGAGGTGGGGAGCAGAGGCACGAAGAGCCAGGGTGGCCGCCTCCAACCCCGGCACTCAATTCACAGAAACGCCATGGACGCCACACACAGGAGCGCGCAGCAGAAGCCTCCCAATAGGCCAGCGAAACACACTGAAGTTACAAAACCACAGCCGTCGTGGACAAACACCTTCCTGTGTTACCAAGCACTGACAACCAACGGTGCTGCACCTCACCAGGACAGAGCCCTCGTGGGACCCCCACAGTGCAGAACAGCGAGGCCCAGGCCCAGGCTCGGGGTCAGGAGACCCTGGGGGGCCTCCCAGCCGCAGCCCACCAGACGCGCACACCCGCCCAGGTGCTCTACCAGGCCTCCGAAGATGCTCCGAAGGCCAGAAGGGAAGAAGGGACTGATGAGGGACAGGGCCACCCCAGCAGCAGGAGCAGCCCTGGCCCAGGGGCCCAAGGCCACACAGCCACTCCCCACAAGGGCACCAACCCAGCCCTGCAATTCCGGGCTCTAAAAGACAAAACCACGGGGCTCATCTTCTTCTCTGGAAATTAAAGAGAATGCTGCAAAAACAAAGCTCAGTACCACAGACAGATTTATCAGAGACGCCCGCAGGCCGGGCAGCACGCACCACGCAGGCGGGCGGCCAGCCTGACATTTACCTGTGTCCAGCCGCTTTCCCGGGGACTCCTCCTCCACCTCGGAGTCGCCACATGTGCTCCGCGACCTTTTCCTTGGCTGCAGTAGAGTCTCCAACCTCGGAAGGACTACAGACAAAAAGGTTTTGGTCCCTAGCTGAGGAGAAGTTGGCTGGGTTTCAGTGTTCTTGGCAGACTTTGGGGGGCTTACACTTTTCGATTTGCAGAAGAGAACAGAAGTGCGTCTGTTTACATCGCTTGATGGCTCCGCCACCGCGGAGGCCGCCGCAGCCGCCGGCACATCGCCACTACTGGCGAGGGTGGGCTCTGGAGGGTGTCCGCTTACCAGTGCGCTCTGAGTGCATGGGCTATGTGATGCATTATCAAATGTGACTCTTTTGAATAGTTTACTCTGCTCAGGGTTGAGTTCTACTGGTTTGAGGGTTGGTGGTTCTGAATTAGTCTCCGAGTTTGAAGGAAGAGGTAATGCATCTGATGGTTCAAGTTTAGGGGGAGATTTATCTCCTGAAAAAATTATAAATAAAGTGATTTTTGAAAACTGAAGATTATAAAGTCTATTATAAAACTTACTATAAATGTGAAGTCCACCAAAATACTACTTCAATTAAGGAAACAAAGCATCACACACAACTGTGCTGGGCAGGGAACGGCCGGGCCGCTGGGTCGCCCTGGGTCTCGCTCGCCATGTGCATCTCCCTAACCACACGAAGGCTGAGGCCTGCGGCCCTCCGCCCAGGTGCAAAGTCACTCCGGAGAAGTGTGAGCACACAATTCACACACATCAACACTTACACATGGCATTCTGAGCTCAAGACAGTCAGCAATCTACATTCACTTACCTTGAGGACGACGCACAGTCACAGAACTAAGGGGGCCAGGCGAGCTCCCCGTGGTGCCCTGCACTGCGCTGACTCCTAAGCAGACCTCAGCAGACAACGCCCACGTCGTCCTGACCAGGGCTTTCCAAAGAGCCCAAACCAGTGAGCCCAGTGGCCAGGAAGGACTCTTGAGTCAGGCCGGATCCCCACCCCATACATCGACACAGCTCTGGGCACCTCTCCCAAAAGCCTGGGTTACCTATCTGACTTTAAAACCCAGTCTTTAGAAGCACAGTATTTTAACCTCTTAAGAAAGCCATTTCACAATAACCAACTTGAAATCACCCGGAGCTGGGGAGGCACAAATGGCTTCGCACACTACAAGTCCAAGGGACAGGACGAACGCACAGAGCAAGGTTAGGCCACGCGGGGCAGGACTGCTGGGTCTCTCTGAGCAGGACTGATCTTGGCTACAGGAAGTGACACAGAACAAAGCAACAACCTGAACGAGCTAAAGGAGTGTACAGCATCACAAGGTGCCATTCACTAAAGCTGCAAACTTCCCACGTAAGGTTAACGTTTTAAATCTGAACTCATTTTGAAAATAAAAAGCTTCAGAAGCTTCATTTATGTCTCTGGGTCACCTGACTAACTCAGACCCAATCTTTTAAGCGTGGTGCACGGCAAGCACTCCCTCAGTACCCAGAGAAAAGCAAGCGGGGCTGAGGGCCACGCCCCTGTATACACACGCCCTGGGGACACAGAGCCTGCGGTCACAAGGGCCTTCCACTCCGGACGCCACAAAAATCAGGCACCAGTCTATCAGTCCACAGGACTCACGCCTGAGTCGATCCTGGGGACCATGTTCCCGTGAAGTGGGCCTGGGCCGTCCTGGTCACTGTGCTGCTCGACACCGCTGACACTTGGGACATCACGCACACAGGACCAGGCACGTGCAGGGCCTGACTCACAGCCTCCTGCAGACGGTGTGCACTGGCTTCGTCCCTGCACAGGGGCGACAGGTGACGGTCGCCCACGGGCTGGCTGGTGTCAGGCTGGGCTGAGCCACCCACAGCACCTCAGCTGGCCTCCTGCTTCTCCTTCCTCCCCAACCTCTGCCCTGCCTGTGTAGTGCACATCCTGACCACGACACTGGAAGTACTCACGTCAAAGTACTCACGTTGACCCAGGCGAGGCTGGCAAGGGGGTGCCAGCACCCGTCCACCTCTCCCTCTGACAGCCCCAGAACTCAGTCTCTCGGTTCTCCCACTGGGCAGCAGGCCGTCACTGTGGGCCACACCTCCCGACCACAGCAACCCAACATGCTGGCCCAGGCCCTCTACTCTGCGGGCAGCTCCACACATACACCACCCTGGGGTTGGCTGGGGGCCATTCTGCAGCACTTAATGAAGGACAGGCGGGCACTGGAGATGTCAGGTGCAAAACCTCCTCCCTGCTGATATGCACACAGGTCATGACACCCTTCTGTGCCTCAGTTTCCTCACATATAAACAGAAACAGCAGCACCTGCCTTCTGCTGGATGGCTGCGGGGGAGGAATCCCTCCACACCCTGCATGCGATGCACCCCACCAGACTGGGCCCATCAGATCCCCCAGGAGAAATCTCCAACCATCGAAGTTCTCTCCAAAGGCTCACTGGCTACCACCCATTCCACACTATACTTAACTGCACGTGAAACCGCTCTAACAAGCTCCACACGACATGAACACAAGTCTCGGCTGTGGACATCAAAGCCAGGACTCATCTGTACACACACCAGCAAAACCACTGGCCAGCACACAGGATGCCACCTGGACCCGCTGGGCCACAGGACAGAAGGTCCCAACGTGCCTATGTTGCTTCCCACACCAGCCACCAGGCTCCTCGATGCTCCTGCCAAGGCCACAGCAGCACACGGGGCACTGAGACCCACGATGCCAACCACACTGTGCCGGCTCCCGCCCCACCTCTGCGGCCGGAAGGAAGCAGAGCTCACACACTGTGCTCTACGCCGGGTAGAAACACCTGGAAACATACCTGGAAACACAGCTGAGCCACGCGGCACATGTGAACTGCCAGAGCACCAAGCCACTACTGCACAGAGGAGCCGCTCACTGGACAGCTCGGCCTGCCCGCCCCACCCTGCCTTGCCCCCACCAGCCGGCTGACCCACGGCCCTGAGAGCCCGAGTTCACCCACGGTCTTGTCACCTCATCAACTGGGCCTCGCCCTCAGCCCACAGGCACACAGCCCGGCCCTGGCCTGGCCAGGGGCCTCACACCCAGCAGTCGCCCTGCTCACTTCCTCGACCTCGATCACATAAATACTCAACTACGACGTTCAGGTGTGGTAACGCTGGGACCGTCCTGAAGAGACACAGGCCCATAAGAGCAGAAGGGCAGCTGGAGCCCTGAATGGCTGCTCGCTGGCCTTTGTGGGCTCCCTCTCCACAGGCTCAGATGTACTCCCTGCCTGCCCACCCGGGGCGCTGCCCCGCCAAGTTCTGTCTCTAAGGGTGACTCCACATCTTCCCTCCTTCCTTCCCCACACCGCCTCAGGCCAGGGCCAGGCTGCTCTTCCAGCCACTCCCCTCAGCCAGGAGGCGCCCAGACTCATCAAACACCTCGACCACCTGACCACCCATGGCCACCCTGAGCATCTCTCTAACATGGTCAGCATTCCAAAGCAACAGGGCCCCCACCGGCCCTGCCCGAGGCAGAGGCACCCAGGGAGCCACGGTGCAGCAGGCGGGGCCTCCATCCAGCAAGCCCAGCCCCGGCGGGGTTCAGAACCTGGAGCAAAGGACTGCGAGGCAAACCCCTGAGTGGCAGGAGACCAGCTCTGCGGACAAGGCCCAAGGTCTGGCTTCTCCAATGAAGGTGGCTGGCCGGGGGACAAGCTCCTCTCTCTCACTTACTCTCCAGGGCCAAGAGTACACAGACCAAAGTGGATGGACCTCAGGATTGTCCTCGGCCCAGGAGTGGCTCGGGCACCATGGGAGCCAGGTGATGACGTCATCTGGGACCCAACTGGGCATAAAAGCAAAGCAGCCAGGGTCCTGGGCGGGTCAGGCGGTTGGAGTTCCCTGAGCAAATGCTCCAAGAAATAAGCAGGCCCCTGCATAAGGCAGAGGAGGCTCTGCTCGCGACAAAGGAGAACAGGAAGTCACGTGTGACATGAGGAACAAGGCGTCTGGAGAACAGGAAGCCCACGTGTGACACAAGGAACAAGGCTCACCGTGCACACAGCAAGGAAGGGAAGGAGCAAGTCCCGGGCAAGCACACCCAGGCAGCCTCCGGGACAAGGAAGCCCGGCGGTGCCAGCACCGCGCCTGCAGCTGCCGCTCAAGAGCACAGGGAACCACAATGGGAGAGGTAGGCTCGCCAGACCGAGGCCGGCACCCAAGGCCGTCACTGCGCGGCTCACACACTGCTGACACTGTCACCCCGAGGGCCAGGGCAGCGCCAGGTTTACTGACGTAAGTGGCCAAAGGTCGAATGCAATGCTGACCAACTACACCTGTCCTGCTTTACTGCTCTACTCCTCTCCAGAGGAGCCAGGAAGACGGTTACGAGCCGAACTGCTAATACGGTGGCAGGCCAGGCCCCACTCTACTCCGCACTCTGCAACTGAAAGCCGACTGTCACCAGGGAAGCAGAGGGTCAACGGCCGGGCGCTCAATGCCAGCCCGCCCTCCTGAGACCTAGACGAGCCCACCAGGTTCTCACTGCCCAGATGAACCGGGCTCCGCTAGCTTCCCATGGGCAGACAGGCTTCTCTGCCCGCCCTTCCCTCCTGCTGCCCGGGCCTTTCCAGAGGTCCCTCTACACTGCTGGGACCCGTGGGCGTCCACTGAGGTCACTCACAGGAAGGCCTGCCGACTGCGAGGAGCAGCTGCTTCCCACCTGCTCGACCTCAGGACAGGAGTCCCATCCTCACCGTTTAAAGCAGCGCCTGCCTCCGAGAGCCCTGTCTGACAATCTGCTGCCTAATTCCACAGCTCTCCCTCCATCAGCCACACCCGACACAAACACTTCTTTACCTTCGCTCTTCAGCACAGGAGGAAGCTAGATCCTAAACCCTCATGAGCTGCAGGCGCACCTTAAGAAAACACAGCTCATTCTGTGCCTTGAAGGTTGTGAACTACGTGAGTGCCAGCACACGGCACAGCGGACACAGACTGCGAAGTCGTCTCAAAAGAAAACGAACCTGGAGGGAAGACCCAGTGACCAGAGCTGCGCGAGCTTCCGAACTTACAAGCTGCGACAAGCGCGGAGCCCGCCGAGGCTGAGCAAGTGGCCATGCTTACCTTCCTCGCCCGCGTCCGGCCCCGGCGGGGCGGCGTCCTCCTCCGGGCCTCCCAAGCCGGGCCCCGCGGCAGGGGGCTGGCTGTGCTGCTGGCTCAGCTTGTTGCGCAGCAGGGCGATCTCCTTTTTGAGCAGCTTTGCCCGCTTGCTCCGAGAGCCACTGGACTTCATGGAGCAGGTGAGGTCCAGCTTGTCCAGCAGCTCCCTCAGCTGCTCCTCCAGACCCAGGTGGGCCCTGCTGGCCGGGTCCAGCAACCTGTCCACTGGATCAGAGGACACCACATCAGTCGTCAGCCCCTCACTCCACCACCCTTGACACGCCTCAGCCCAGGCCCAGTGTGGCCACCCCAGGCCACGCACAGGCCACTCGGAAGCTCTGAGCTCCTGAGAGAGGGGTCTCGCCTCGCAGCCACAGGGCAGGGATAGCACGACCGCAGCAGAGACCCAGCCAGGCCCTCCCTGCACAAGGCCTAGTTGGCCACCAGCGCAAGGCAGGCCCCGCGGGGTCTGCCCACACGCCAAGTGACGGTGTGCAAACGTGAACCTGGAGCTGTTTATACATCACGACGTCATCCAAGCCCGGAGACCCCTCTGATTTCCTAGTATATTTACTATAGAAGTCCCTACTATCTCCATTCCAGCAAACTTCCAAATCCTAAAGCATAAACAACCGTAAACTAGCCACAGATGAGCAAAATAAGAAGTCACTCCAAAATTTGCAGCTTTCTGATGACAAACACAGGAGCTGGAGGAAGGGCAGGAGCAAAAGGGAGAAGACAAAACCTAGCACAGCTGAGTCCAGATGCAGCAGCCCTCGTCCTCCAGAAACCAGTCTCACCGAAGCACCTCGTCCACTCAGGAAGCAGAGACCAGCATCAGAAAATAAGGGAAAACACATCTACAGCGTAATGCCATCGCTGCCACCAACAAAACCGCACACTCCTCACTCGGAAAACAGCCCGGCACTGCCCTACTTTTCCTGCAGAGGACAGGCAGCCCTGTGTCCGCCTGTGTGGGCATCACAGCAGGCCCAGTGCTGACAGACCGGTGGCAGGTGCCCCTCGGAGCCCGGGCTCCCCCTCTCCACCCAACTCCAAAACACGGTAGGACTTCTCATCCCTACCTTCCCTTTAGCAGAGAGGCTGTGGAAATGCATGCAGCAAGGAGTGTGACCATTTTGGAAACACACTAACTCAGGCCCCCAGCCCTGTCCACTCAAGGGGGTCTGGAGGCCAGAGGGGAGGCCGTGGAGACCAAGGCCACACCTGCCGCATGAGAGAGGAGCACAGGGAAGGGCTGGGCCAGGGCAGCCAACTGGACATGAGGGAGTGGCCCACCCACCAGAGTCCAGTCCCAGCCCACCAGTGAGGACCAGAAATGCAGACCTCCGAACAAAGCACCAGCCGCCAGGGCTTTGGCTACAACACCAGGGCAGGAAAAGCATGCTCTGAGGAGCCTCACCAGCACCCAGACATGTCCGTCACTCGGCAAATGCTAACCCAGCTTGACCACCATGGGCAGCAAGGCTTCCAATGACCATCAGAGGAGGAGGCAGCCCAAGGGGCAGCTGAGCCTACTGAGGCACCAGGGCACCACAGGCCCTCACTGAGGCCAGAGAGCACACGCCTTGCAGGGGCCTTTCTGCTCAGGGGTGCACCTCAAAGCCAGGGTGCACAGCACAGCCGGTGACAGCTCCTGCCAACACTTCTGCTGCAAGACACGCTTGGAGCCACCAGCGCCACTCTGGACACCAATCCCCAGCTCCACCGCCTTCCTGCTCGATGTTGCCCAGACCCGGGCAGCCATGGCCACATCTCCCTAGCAGGCACTCAGAACACAGCAGGGCCTCATAAGAGGTGCTGAGTGGACTGGGCACCCCAGATGCTGAGAACAAGAGCCACACCCCAGCCCCGCGGCAGCATCCCCATGACCTCAGAGGATCTGAACACTGCCCGTCTGCTGGAATGCCATCCTCCCGGCTCTCGCTGGACACGGCGGCGGTTCTTACCATCTTCCCAGGAGAAAGGCCTCCGAGGGGCCGCAGCAGGCCGCTCGGGCAGGTGCATTCCCGAGGCCTCTTCCAGGCCGATGCTGTCCACCTGACGCCGGGCCTGCCTCAGAACAACACCGCCCTGATCACGCAGCCTCACTGCGGCTCTATAAAACACGGTGTCCTTGGCATTGTACTTCATGCAGTTATCTACAATGAGATTAAAATCCTCCTCAAACGCATGGAGGTTTCTATACCCTTGAGCTTCTAGCCGCTTCCTCATTGTGGCAAAGTCCATGGGATGTCTGATGTGATCCAGATAATCTGGCACCTGAGTTCAGGAGGGAAAACAGCCATTCACAAACCAGGATTCCAACCTGCAACCCACGTCACCAGTGATGTCTGAGACCCCACACATCCCCAACTGTGTGCAAACAGCTAACACCAGCCAGGCGGACACCCCCAGCCCCGCAGGGACCCTCCTGACCCAAGTCCCCTTGCTGGAAGAACAGCCAGCCACTAAAGCAAGGGCTGGGGGTGCAGACTGTCGCCCAGGCCTCCATACTTTATAATGGAACATGTCACTTTGTGATCCAACGCACACATGCATCACATGAGAACAAGAACCAGGCACGCCAGGGACGGGTTCCCCGTCACAGAGACGGGACAGATGGCGACACGCACCTCCTTCAGACTCACGGGCTGAGCGAAGATCTTGGCGGGGTCCTTGTCCTGCAGCTGCTCGAGCACGGAGCGCAGCAGCACAGTCAGAGGCGTCAGCCGCAGCTCCATGGCCATCTGCTCCACCTTCACCTGGGACCACAGCGTCACTGTCACAGGGGACCACATGCGCCCCACAGCCCCCAACACCATGGCACCCCCATGCGGCACGCGGCCGTGTGCCCTGTGCCGCTGCAACCGCCCTGCCCAAGAAGGCCCCAAGCCCGGCATGCGGGCTCCTGACCTGACACACGCAGAGGTGGCACCACAGGAGGGTGGAAGGCGTGGGGACGGCGGCACCCCAGAGCGCACAGGGCCACCCCAGAGCCCGGACGCAGCCTCACCTGCTCGCGCTTCAGCTTCTCCCGCTTGCGCAGCAGCTCGATGAGCAGGCGGGCGCGCTCCAGGTCATGCCGCAGCCGCTGCCAGTACTTCAGCTTCTCTTTGGCTGCTTTCATCTCCTCATCGTTTTCTCTCTGCGAAGGGAGAGGAGACTCCTGTCAGTGCACCCAGGCTTCCCCTGCCCGGCAGGGGCCTCAGATGCTCGCCCTTGCTGGAGCCCCATGATGGCGCCACGACAGGGGGACAGGGCGCAGGAGTCTGGGGGCACTGCAGCCCGGAGACTGACCACCGGCTGCACAGGGGCAGTGGGCGAGGCTAGGGGGGCCAGGCGTGCAGAGCCCAAGGCTGCACCCGGCCCGGCCCGCAGGGAGCGCAGCCCGAGCTCCTGCTCTGGGCACCACAGTCCTGGGCTCCCCTGCCTTCCCCTGCGAGCCTGGTGCCCTCCCAGTACCTGGCAGCAGCACCCGTTCCATCTTCCCTCTCAGGGACAGAAGAGTTCCCAGCAACACCTGCCCAACCTCACCACGGCCCACGCCAGCCCACTCCCAGTCCATCATCCCGATGAAAGCTCTGCAAAAGCCACACGCAGATACGCAAGAGGGCAGGACAGCCTCTGTCCAGCCACAGGTAAAATCCCAGAATGAGAGCCACAGCCATGCACACTGCCCCAAGGCCTCACAGACCCTGGCAGGGGACACTGCACCCCCAGGGGCAAGGGGAGGGTCCCTGGCAGGACAGCCAGTGCGCTCCCCAGCACAGACTGGCATCCCATCAAACACGTGAAATCACCACCAAAGGTCTTCCTGCCTCTGCATACCCCCTTGGCATTTCCCACAGGATTCCAACCTGCTATCTGTGTAACTGGTAACGTCTGAGGCCCCCACACCTCATCCACCTACAGCACAGGCGCTCCCCTCCATTTCTGGGACACAACCTCCTTGAAACCCTCTCTCTGTGCACTGCCCTCTCCCCACCACCAGAGGACGCCGCAGAGCTGAGCGCCCAAGGCCCAGGCCGCCAGCTCGCTTAAGCCCGCAGGAGGGTCTGAGAGCCAAGAATCTCAGGAACTGACCCAGCCCCGGGAACCAGCCCTGTGCCCCCCGCCAGGCGCTCTCATCGCCGCCGAGCAGCTTTAGCACGACCGCAGGAAGACCTTCGTGTTACTCAACCCTCAGGCACCACAGCAGGAGTAATAATGATACACAAAGCCAATAACACCTAAAACGTGAATTTGGAAAACCAGGTTCCCCAGAGCTTCAGAAACCACCTGCCCACTCACTGGACAGACTTCTGAGAGTACCAGCCAGAAGGACACTCGGCTGCTAGCCCGTGAGACCAGGGAACTCCCCCGCGCTGCCCACAAGCCCCTCCCTGAGGATCTGCTTAATAAAGAAGTGTAGCCTGGCCACGTGACACTCAAAAGCGGTGTCTTCACTGTTCACTTCCTGCTGGAGACGCCACAGCACGCACAGGGCCAGGTAACCTCTGACAGGGGACGCACAGCAGTGGGCGTGGCTGCCTCAAACCAACGCTGAGCGCCGCGGCATGCGTCCCTCCTGCACAGAGGAGGAACACAGCCACTCTCACGCGAGGACAACTCAGGTTCCACGGTGAGGGTCCTATCCCAGCCAAGGGCAGGTGGCCCGGCAGGAGCGGGACAGGCAGAGACCCCAGGGGAGGTGGCAGATTCACCGAGATGCGGCACTGAGGAGGACAGGCGGAGGGGAGCACACAGCCAACAGCGCTTGGCCAAAGCCGAGCAGCCACCCCACTCCTTTCTCCTGCCACGGCACCCCAGGCACAGGGCGGGGGACAGCACAGGGTAGCAGACAGCCCAGGCCCCGCTCCAGAGCAGCCCACTGTGTCTCATCCACCATCCACCTGAAAGATGGGCCACAGGAGAGAGAGGCCAGCCTGCCCTCACTCAGGCAGATTAGATTTTAACACCAAGTACTTCTAGTTTGAAAGCATGAGGCCTTGGGTTTAATCCCCAGCCTGCAAAAAATAAAAAATTACACCACACACACCAAGCTCCCCAGGTTCCCTGAGCAGCGTCACTGTCCCAGGCATCCCCAGACTATCACCCTCACTAGGACAACACAGGAGAGCCATCCGGGGCCCGCACCCCACATCCCGCCTGCTCCAGGACAGCCCAGCAGGTTGCTCTGCCTGCTGGACACAAGTGGCTTCGAGAGTCCTTCCCATGGTCCCAGGTCTCCCTGAACCCCCGAGCCCAGGGGAGAAGATGGCACGAGGCTCCAACAGCCTCAGCACAACAGAAGCAAACCTGCATGGCTCCCTGCACACCTTCACTGGGGATGGAGCCCTCATCCTAGCCCAGAGGACGGCGGCCCAGGTTTCAGGCTCTCCTGGGGCAAACGCTCCCTCAGGATCTCCATCGGAGTCGATCGCCACCCTTCTGTCCCTCTAGCCCCACCCCCGTGCGCCCCTGCACATGCACAGTGCCAGCCCCAAGCTGGATGCCCCCACGGTCATGTTAGTGCTGCACCTTTTTTTTTTGGGTCACACTGGACGTTGAATCCAGTGGTGCTCTACATCCCCACCCCTTTTTTCTCGATTTTCTATCTTCAGATAGGGTCTCGCTAAGTTATCCAAGCTGAGCCCCACTTGCGATCCTCTTACCTCAGCCTCCCCAGAGGATATGCCCCATGCCCCATCAGTGCGATCTACCGATTGCTGGTGCCCTGGCTCATACAGACAGCCAGAGCCACTCCAGCTAGAGGCAAAGTAAAATTTAAGGTCTCACACGTGATCTTCCACCATGACCTCTTTCCCTCATCTCCACCATCATGGAAGCAAAGACCAAAGCCTCACCCAGCCAGCACCCACCCTCGCTGCGGGCTCTGCTGCTCTGACTTGATGCCTGAGCCCCGACGCTGTGTTCAAAGGCTACTCCTGCCCAAGGCCTCTCCTCTGCTGCCCAGGGCCATGCAGCCATGCATGAAAAAGGACACACGGAAGCGCAGCAGTGCCTGGCCACATGGTGGGATGAGAAACCCGGCTGATCCACTCAGCAACCAAAGCAATCCCTGTAAGTCCCTGCTCTGCGCCAGGCACTTCGGGCCTGGATGGGCGGACTCTCCAAGGAAGCCAACGCACCCGGTCGGCCGAGATGCCGCACAGCGGGGTAGCATGCGTAGGGCCCAAACACTGCACAGCCAGCAGGCACCACAGTGCCCATGAGCAGGTCCCACCCAACAGCCCCACTGGCACCAGACTCTGGCATCGGAGAACCCCCAACCTCAGGCCTGGCCCTCAGCACCGCCCACAGCCGTCCACACCCAGAACAGCAGCGCCTGCAACTCCGCGCGCCACCAGGCCCCTGCAGATGCAATCACGGGGGTGTGTCTGACAGTTCTGTCCCACGCTCAGGGCTGCACGAGAGGGCGACACTGGGTCCATGAGGCCAGGCTGAGTCCCAGCCCAAGAAAGTGCGCCTGAGGACTGGCTGCCTCTTCTTACAGAAGAGTGAGCAGAGGCTGCAGACTCGGATGTTTCCGACAGCGTGCACAAACACCCATTTTTGTTTTCTATTGTATTTGTGACAGCTCACAGAAGTCCATTCTTTACTTTCCAAGTCCATCCTCTCAGGACTGTTTTAGATTAGGTGGTCCCAAAAACCCAGACTAACTGCTAACCTGCTAGGTCTGCTTGGATTTATTCCCTTGGAGAGAAGTCTGCTCCCTACCATTCCCACTCCGCACACCTCCCTGGGGTCAGGGCCTTACAGACTCAGGGTCTCAGCAGCTGCCCTCCCCTCTGGCCGCAACCTGCACCCCTCCACACATCCCTGGCTTGACTCTCGATCCCCAGAGCGGGCAAAGCACTAGGCACAGGGCAAACACTCCACCGGGGTGTGCAGACGGGAGAGCTCTGAAGAGTGCCTGAAACTGAAGGCTTGGGCCACCACCCGGGGCCACCTGCCGCCCAGCCCACAGTGCCCCAGCCAAGGGCTCCCCGCCGGCCACGGCCAGCCAGCAGCAGGGTGGACACCTACCTGCTGCGTGCTCCTCTGGGACTGCAGGCTGGACTGCAGGCGCCGCAGCAGGGGCGCGCCGTTCCGAGACAGCCTCTTGAGTAACCAGTAGCTGTGGGCCCGCTCCACAAACTGCTTCTTCCGCTGAATGGCCACCTGATTGGCAATCCTATTTAATCTAAAACATGGGAAAACTCAGAGTTTAGCTTGGAGCCAGCACATTAAGACATTCTCATCAAGGCAACTAGAAATGACAATGTTACTCGTAACAAAGTCACGTGTTCACACTTCACCTTTCTCCCCGAGCCACAGCACCAGTAAGCTCTACCAGCCGTGGTGCTACAAAAACAAGGCCCAAACTCCAGCTCTCTCAAGATTTCACCCCGTTTTAATCTGTGTATTCATGTTTAAACACCTGAAAAGAAGGGGAACAAAGCCTTAAACACCTTCCTCCTCTGCGCCGCCTCACCCCACACAGCCTGCAAAGGCCACTGCTGGCTGGGACCCGGCGTGGCTGAGCCCCGGGCCAGGCCCACTGACAGACACCCAGGCCGGGCCGGACGGTGACTCAGCACTCTCCAGACTCCTGAGAAAGCTCGGTCTAGAGGGCCTACAAGATCAGAGGCGAAAACCCCTGCCCTGGCTGGACGGAAAGGACTCCTGCGAGGCTGGCGGCAGCCCTCCGGCTCCTTATTACCCTACCAACCAGGACGGAAAGTGGCCATCGGGTTCCACACAAGGACACTAAAAAGCAACAGAATTCAATCCAAAACCGTAACTTTAACAGAGCAAAAATACAAAATGCCCCAGCACTCGGGAGGCTGAGGTAGGCGGAGCGTTGTGGGTTCGAGGCCGGCTTGGGCTACAACGCAAGCGCAAGGCCGGCCTGAGCTACATAGTGCGACCCTGCCTCAAAAAAACCAGGGCCGGGAGTTTGGCTCAGTGCCTTAAGCGCCTGCCCTGGCAGGCGCAAGGTTGTGAGTTCAATCCCCGGTGCCGCAAAAAAAAAAAAAAAAAAAGTACAAAATGCAACAAGGTGTGCCTCACTGTACATGAAACATCAAATATTCTGGATATCAAGAAACTGCAAGTTTACATTTTTTAAACAACACAAATCAGAAATTGTACAGACTTGAGGAACACACGTGTCAGGTAGAAACCCGCCCTGTCACATACGGCCTTCTCCTGAGCCTGCTCCGGGCCCTGCAGTTACCTCCAGCTGACCTCAGCAGTGCAGCACCTGTGGCCTTGAGTATCTGATCTGTGAGCTCAAGGTGGCCCCAGCCCCACCACCGACACTTCATCAGGGGCAGAGGACACATTGGGAGGAGGACAGGTCCAGCAGAGGGTCAGGTCGCGCACACTCAGACCTCGGCCTGCACAAGGCTCCCAGAGTCCCAGGCTGGGGTGGGGGATCCTGGTCACACCTTTGGGGTGCTTCTCTTTTGCCTAAGGGATAACCTGTTTGCAGTCAACTACATCAATCCTCACACAGCTCGGGAGGATTTTTAACAAGATTATGGACTATTTTAACATAATACCTTGGGTTATTTCATGGATGAGATGAGGCAATACAGACACAAGAATTTTTTTAATAATTTAAAGGCCCAGAGAAATTCTGGTTGGCAATTTGCTTTATAAATAAAGATTCTGACCTCCTTCATAAAATAAGCCAGCATGGGGCCGGGGGTTCAGCTCAACGGCTCAAGCGCTTGCCTGGTAAGCATGAGGTCATGAGTTCAATCCTCGGTACAAAAAAAAAAAAACCGGAACAAGCCAGCACCTTCTCCAGCATCAGGATTTCTGGAAACATGCACAGGTGCGGACCATGAGCCACGAGGCCTTGGGAAGAGCACCCCTGGAGTACACCCCAAAGCTGTCTGTCCACACCCCAGTCAGGGGCTGGCTCTCTGCCTGAAGAGGGCCAGCAGCCCCAGAGGGAGCTGGACCACAGCCACTCCCCTCGCAGCCCGCCTGGAGGCCGCCCAACCAGTGGCCCACACCTCCACCCTCCACACACACCCACACAGCACCGCGCCCAGCCACTACCTCCCCACAAGTGCAGGGCCCAGCAAGCCACCCTACAGCGCGGACGCACAGGCAGCACGGCCCGGCCGGGGAGGACTGCACCCAGGCCCGAGGAAAGCACTTCCACCCCGCGGCAGAGGAACGAGCCCAGCGGGGCCCTTCGGGAGCGCCACAGCCTCGGCGCGGTGTGTCCCGGGTCCGCACGCTCCAGCGTGGCAGAGTCAGGAGTGCCAGGACGTAAGAGGTGGTACCAGGGCAGGCTGAAGGAACAGCTTCTCCTGCTCTGCTTCCTGTCTGGCTTGTGACCTTCCTGCCATGTGCCACTTGCTGCAATGTGACCCAGCGACAGTACAAATCAACAGGGCTGCCCAAACTCAGGTGTGGGCTAAACAAACCCCTTTTCTTTAGAAAGTACCCAGCCTTGACTATTTTGTTACAGTAGCTGAAAACTGACTCACACCGGTATAGTATCAAAGGCACAGAGCTGACACATTTAGGGAAAAGGGTAAAGTGAGTCCCACACAGGTCAGGACGGCACTGGTTACAGCAGAGGGAAGGACCTACGTCTTCTGACATGGATAGTGGTTACGAGGGGGTTCATAGTCATTTATTAATCCACACAGCTGGTTTACGAATGTGATTCTGTATTCTACTTTTTTTTCCTTTTTTTTTTCTTTTTGAGACAGGGTCTCCCTATGCAGTTCAGACTGCCCTTGAGCTCACTTTGTAGCCCAGGCTGGTCTCAAACTTGTAATGATCCTCCTGCCTCAGCCTCCAGAGTGTTGGGATTACAGACATGTGCCACACCTGGCTCTGTATTCTATTTTAAAAATATTTGAACATGGCATCAGCAAGAGTACACTCAAGCCCACGACGGATGCAGTCACTACGGACTGCAAAAACATGTGCTAATAAAAATAACGTTTTTTTTAAAGAGCATATTTAAGATTTTCCCAAGTCTTTCTAAATACAACTAAGAAACAAAACCAGCGCCTCCCAGGGAAGAGCACAGACGACCTTACTGGCGCAGTCTCCGGAGATCTGCCCACAGCCGACAGACAGGCCCACGGCAGGCGACTTGAGAAGCAGGTTACGCCTATCCTCTGTGGCCCGAGTCGCCCACTCCTGGCTCCCAGAAACATTCTAGGACTTAGGTGAAGTCAGTTTGTGATTTCCAGTATTACTTTGAAAAGGAGATTTAAAAAAAATTTTTGAGTGCACTACTTTGGCAAAATAGCTTCATACAACCTACTTCAAGACGTGACCAAGGTTTCTAGTGTTCACATCTGCAAGACCAAGTGAGGTGAGGAAGGGGTGACTCCCTCTGCCCGTGCAGTGCGTGACCTTCACCCAAGAAAATGCTACTCATCTCCTTAAAGCCCACCCCATTCAGAGACATGGCCCTGCCAAACATCACCCACGGCTAATAATTCACAGGTGGCCCATTTGTTTGGGCCTGGGCAGAGAAAACTTCAGTGCTTCACCCGAACTCCCAGCACACCTTCACGGAGACTCATGCCCGGCCCAGTCGACAGGACAGCCAGGGCGGAGGACGCCCAGGCCCTGGGGGGCCGCGCTGGGTCACGAGCCAGTCCACCTCGATCCACGGTCCCCCTCACAACTCATGTGCACGTCATCTCCAAGACGCTGAACACTAGAGCCCGGCTAGGGCTGGGGAAGCAGCTCCGCGGCAGCAGCAGGGAGCCTTGGGTCTGATCCCAGGATCGCAGCGGGAGAGAAGAGAAGCGAAGCGAAGCGAAGCCAGCCCCCAACTCAGCAGACGGCTACGCTCCTGTCAGACGTACCTTCAGGGCTCAGGTAAGCAGGAGTCGGAAGAACTCAAGACGGGAGGGGAGGGGAGGGGACCCGAGCAGGATGAGGAAAAGACTCCAACTGACACAACTCGGCAAGACACTGATGCGGCAAACAGGCCCCAAAAGGCTGGGCTGAGACACCAGAAAACAACCTGAAGGACGTCTGCTCACATCAACCACGATGACTACTTCCACGGGGGCCCAGACAAGTCAGAAGGGACACTGGAAGGAGCCCCAGAAAACAAGAGGCGTCCCCGAGTGCCAGCCTCAGGCGCTT
The DNA here is from genome assembly GCA_004363535.1 of Dasyprocta punctata. Classification (NCBI taxonomy): domain Eukaryota; kingdom Metazoa; phylum Chordata; class Mammalia; order Rodentia; family Dasyproctidae; genus Dasyprocta; species Dasyprocta punctata. Next base: position 80,760 of record RJWM01000896.1, on the reverse strand, counting down.
GCTGGACATCACAGAGGGGTGGCCCCCTGGAAATAGGCAGATGCAGGACACTTCTACAAGCCCGTGACAGAATGGACCTGCACAACTGTCCCATTGGGCGGCTGGAAGGTGTGAACAGAAACAGCTGCCACGAGCGCACCGGGTGAGGCTTCCGGGCTGCCGCGGGATGGGGCGCCTCGGGGTGAGCGCCTGCCCAGCAGATGCAGGGCCTGGGCTCCATCGCCAGCACCAAAGGAACATTCAAGGAAGCTGCAGCAAAACCAAAATGTTGTCCTTAGGAAAAAGACTAGTAAAGGTTGGGAAGCCCAGCCAAGGAAGACCGAGGCGATGCACAGAACGGGAAGAACCAAACAAAACAGAGCCCCATGTAAAACGGCTGGCACCGTCACCTTTATGCCAAAACAAGCCTGCAGGAATTTGCGACTTACTCAAATCAATCTGCAAATGTAAAAAAACTAGGTACACCTTCGACTCACTGTTTTATAAACTGAATCAAGTTTAAAAACTTACTCCTACACTCAAAAGCAGAGAAAAAGATTCTTCAGAAGCAGCAGCCAGATTGGCACCCCCAGCCCGAGGCGGACAGGAAGCAGCACCAGCTCCTCAGCAGGGCAGCAGCACAGAATCAAGCGGCAGGGACCACGTCCCCGGCCCCACCGGGGACACAGCCACACAGGGCAGAGGCCACGCCACATCCGACCCAAGGAGAATGCACCCCAGGGATGCAGGCCCTCAACGCTGGATGGCGGGCAGGCTGGAGAAGCACCCGGTCCTCTGAGGGTGGGCACACCCAGCAGCACCCATCCTGGCTGCACTGCAAGCTCCCCGAGACTGCAGGGGGACGGCGACAGGTGGCGGGCAGACACGGAGTCCTCGCCAAGGAGAAAACCACATGAATGGTCTATCAGAGAACGAGACAACACTTCTACAAATCATCTTCAAACTTTCGGCTTCCCAAGAAGGTTCGTCAAGACAGAAGTACGGGGTAACTCCTAATCCCAGGAAAGAACCCGGACAGACCAATGCCACCCAGGAGCCTGCAGGGCACAACAGCACCTCCACACAGACACCAGCGTACACAGCGGAGTCACACATCCTCAGGGACAAAGGGCGTCCACACTGCAAACACGGAGCTAAGCCCCTCCACCAAAGACCTACACAGCCACCAGGCTTACTCAGCAGTGGGGGACCAGGATGGAACAGGGACAAGGGGGAGGAGGGCAGGGATGCTATGGCAGGGACAGGCCAGGGGACAGAGGGCAGCGAGGGCACCAGGGGGTAGAGGAGGGCCACACTAAAGCAGGGATCTCAGACAAATAGGGGTCACTCAATCCAGATGCAACAAGCACAGGGCATAAAAGAAACGCTGGCTAAGCAACCACAACAAACCTGAAAGCAGCCTTTGGATAACTCCAAGAGCAGGAGCGCCAGGAGCTGACGCGGGGCCCACGTCCGAAGCGCCCTACAGATCTCCGACCGCTGCCGCACTCTCAGCCACCCTGCTCACGGCCGGCAGGCGCACACACCTGCAGCCGCCAGCCAAGTACACAGACAGGACCGCACGGGGCAGAAAAGCAGGTGAACGCGGCAACCCCGAGGGCCACACAGCAACTCCCTGTCAGGACAGGCCAGCCCCAAGAGGCAGGCGACTGAAACCTGGTGACACCCAGTGCAGGGGCATGGAGCCCCATGAGCATCCCCAGGCGGGTATGAACTGGAGCCCTGGCCCAGGCCACCCTGCCACCGTGTGCCCAAACACTCAGGTTACTAAAACACAAGCCCGCCAACCACTGGAGCCCTCAGCCAGCCAGGCCCGAGGACAAGGGAGGCAGGCCCAGGAGATTCAGAAGGCCCGCTAGACACACACGGGATGGGAAGATAAGCCCGGTGCCCCCAAAATGGGAACAGTCACACATCTTAAGGACAGCAGGGGTAAGGGCAGCCCACAGAAGGGAAAAACACTAGCAAATCATATACCTGACAGAAGTCCAGTATCCAGAATAAAGAACTTTCCTAACAACAAACAGCAAAGGGTCTGATCAGATACTTATCCAAGGAAAACCACAGCCAACAGCCAGCCAAGGAAGAGGCTCGGACTCCTCACCAGCATCATCACCTGGGGGGTTCTCCCCAGCACCGCGAGGCTCTCCTGGAGGCACACCTGCCGGGGGCAGGACCCACACACGAGGGCCACATGTGTGACAACACAAGAGGTGGCTCTGCAGACCGCTTGGGAGCACTTTTCCGCCCTTCTCTTGCAGCGTGTGGGTCTCCGTCTGTGCCTATGGAGGTGGCCCTCACCCCCAAGGATGGTGGAGCAGAGGGAAACCAGGCCCACGGGTCGCTCCAAGAGCACGCCAGGTCACAGCTACACGGGTGCAGCGGCAAGGCTGCGTTCAGTGGCAGTGACCCAGGACTAAACAAAACATCAAAAAATGCCTGAGCCTCCCTCTGCCAAAAGCAGCTACAGTGAAAGGAAACAGAGAAAACAGCCGCGCTGGCAAATACCCCCCACACTGGGCTCTGCACTGGGGATAAGACCAGGCGCCGGGGGCAGGTACCCACGCTGGCAGCACCATGGCAGGCAGCAGGGCGGCCTGTGTACACAACTCCAGCTCAACAAACACACGCAGCTTCTCAGAAGACCCAGAACACACTGCTGAGCACACTAACACAGCCCTAGACATGCGTCCTGAGCACCAGAGCCTCAGCTCTCCCCATCGAGACGGACACCATCTTCCGGCAGAGGCCCACGGGTGACTGTCATCACTGCCAGCGCAACTGGCACTAAAGCCAGGGGAAGCAACCCAGTCACCTGGCAGGTGCTCCAGGGTCTCCCAGGGCACACAGCGGGTCCTGGAAGCCAGTGCAGACCCCGTCAGCGCAGGCAGATCCCAACAGACAGGGGTGTGTGGCGGGAAAGGCTGGCGGCACTGGCCCCGTCCCCACGCGATGGCACTGCGCGACCTGCAGCTCCCCCTCCACCTGCTGTCTTTCCAGGGCAGCGCCGCCACCGCTGCCTTAGGGCGCACCTCTCAGGGCTGCCCCACCCACAGAGCCCCACTGCTTCTGCTGCCTCCGGCAGCCAGGGCAGGGCTTCCCTGGGTGGGGGTAGAGCCAGCGCTGGCTGCCTAGGCTGCCCTCGCTACTGTGCGCAGCCCACAAGGACGCGCACCCTCACCACCAAGTGACTCGGGTGTCGCCCTGGGTTCGTGACACAGATGTGACCAAGCAGCCAGAGTACCTATGCCCAAGTCTAAATCCATGCGGATGGCAGCTGCTTTGCTTCCTCTGCAGCCACTCTTCAGCGGGTGAAAGGTGCACTGCCCAGGGCAGCCAAAGCAGGACGTTACCAGACGGAACCTGCCCGTCCTCTTCCACCACCCCCCACCCCCTCAAACAGCACGAGACGCAGAGGGACGCACATCAGGAGGGGGGACTGCCGGGACAGCGCACACACACAAACGTGATTTTTCACAGAAATACTAAAAGCAAAAAAAGGGCTCTGTCTTCAGGCTTTCCTTCTCGTGCCTTCCCTGATTTCAAATGCAGTCATGCAATGCGTACTTCAGCCAACAGTGACTGCACACCAGGTGACCCCATGAGCACGGAGCGGGGCTGAAACCCCCATAAGTCAATGCCTAAGGTCACTGCGCATCTGTGGGGATGCACCCATCAACAAACCTACCGTGCTGACAGGCACGGAAAACATACAGCGCAGTTACACAGTACGTGGTACCAGACAGTGACGACAGATGACTGTGTTACTTAGTGGTTTGGTTTGGTTTTTGGGTTGTTTTTCTGGAAACTGATCTTGCTATGTAGCTCAGGCTGACCTTAAACCTACTATGTAGTAGAGGCTGGCCTTGAACTCATGACAATCCTTCTGCCTCAGCCTCCCAAGTGCTGGAATTACAGACGTGCACCAGCACACTTGGCAGTGGTTTTCGTATTATACTTGTTTTTTGAGATAAGGTCTCATGATGGAGCTTAGGCTGGCCTCACAATCCTCCCGCCTTAGCCTGAGTGCTGGGATTACATGTGTGTACCACCATATCCACTTTATTTAATAACTATACTTTTGAGTGTTGTTTTAAAGCAAACTCCTATTTAAAAAAAAAAAAAGCTTACAGTAAAACAGTATGTCATACTATATACAGCAGCAGTTGCGTGCAGCGTGATAAAAAAATACAAGTAAATGATCATTTTTATTCCAGTAAGACATACTGCAGGGCCGGGGCTTTAGCTCAGTGGCACAAGTGCCTGCCTGGCAAGCTCGAGGTCATGAGTTGGATCCCTGGTACCAAAAAAACAAACAAACAAGATGCACTACCATTAAAATACTCAAAATCCTCCCCTCACTTCAAACACACTGAGCCCATCATTGTTGCCACTTCCAAAGCAGTTCTGGAGTCCTCTTTCTCATAAGTATCTTTAGCTGAGCTGCTATGGCGGCCTAGGTATCCTAAGCTGATTCAAAATGGTGTTTGTTTGTTTGGTTTTTTGGTACCAGGGATCGAACTCACGACCTCAGGCTTGCCAGGCAGGCACTTATACCACTGAGCTAAATCCCTGGCTCTGACTGCAATGTTTACCGCGCCCGGGCAGCCTGACTTCGGGGAAGAGCCGGAAGCCGCCCGGCGCCGGTCTGGTGAGCGAGGGAGGAGGACACAGCCGCACGCTTTCTGAAGCTGCCCCTCAGCAGCGGCACTCACTGCAGCTTCGGTCACGCCGTGAAGACGCTCACCAGAGAGGACCCAGAGCTGCTGCAGAAAGCGTCCACAACAGTGGGTGCGTGTGTTCAGAGCAAGGGCCAGTGTTCTGAGGGGGTTAACGGCAATGCGCCTTTGAAATGTAAAAATTCACCACGTATCTGGATGACCTCTTGCCTACTTAACGTTCACCATGTTACTGACCTGAACTACTGAGGTTCACGTAAATACCAAACGACGGTCACACAGGATAAAATCGCCTAACAATTCATCCTCAGAATGCACTCTAATGTTAAGCTGTACGTAAACTGTTTTTGATGGTGATAGAGAACACTTCTTAAATAGGAGGAAGACACAGAAACAAAAAAGCATGACTCTTGAGATAATGAAACTGCCCAAAACCTTATAGCAGTCCACCAGGCCTAAAGACTAGGACCTGCACGGACACAAGAACCAAGAAGCCCAGTGTTGGCCCAGAGAGGAACACAGCATTCACCACTCGGGGGATGAGCCCGCGGCTCACAGCTGGGATTGGAGTAGGTTCCACCACTGAAAACAGCACTGCTGGCACCAGAAAAGTTCCTGAAGTAGCAGGCAAAGCCAGGAATATCCACACTTGCTTCCCAGGCCATAGTCCTGAGAAATAGAAAGCAGGGCCGGGGGTTTAGCTCAGCGGTACAAGTGCTTGCTTGGCAAGCGCAAGGTGAGTTCAATCCCCAGTACCAAAAAAAAAAGACAGAAAGAAATAGAAACAATCTGTGGGCTAGAAATTCTCAATCTGAGCGCACCTATAATCCCAGCACGCGGGAGGCTGATGCAGGAAGGTGGTAAGGCTAAGCCCTACCTGGGCACCTTATGAGACCCTGTCTCAAAACAGAAAATTAAGAGCTAGGAACACAGGTCAGAGCAAACATCCTGAGGATGGCGGGAGGGAGGGAAACTGTTAAAAAAAGGGAGATCCTCCTTTTCATGGGATCCCCTAAACAACTCCTCACAGGAGCCTGTGGCCCTCTCCCAGCATGGAGGCCCTCTCCCAGCATGGAGGCCCAGCCTGTGGCCCTCTCCCAGTCTGCTCGTGAGCTGGTCTGGGATACCTCCACAGAGGCTCTGGGCAGGTCCCGCGATGGGCTCTGCACAGCCTGCCTACGGTTGGCAGCCCTCCGGAGGGCACCAGCACCTGGGACAGAGCAGGGCTGCCAGGGCTGCTCCACCCGCACTGAGCTCAGCGCCCACCCCTCACACCTTCGAGGTAGGTCCAACGCCACCAGCGATGGCAAGGTGGCCTGAACCACCAGGGTCTCCAGACGACGACGAGTTCTGCAGCACACACGCATCTTCAGGTTCCCTTGTTAACTACTTGACACTAAAATGTCTGCTCCTAAATTAAGTAAAGAAAAGACAACAGGCCAGATGACATCCTGGTCCACTGCTGAGCTGCACAACGTGCTCCGAAATACCTAGGTCCAAAGCAAGCACTGACTCCCCAGCCAGCCCACACGTCCGTGCTGGAGGCTGGGTCCTGACCACTTGGTGGACCACCATCCCAGCACCTGGACATCCAGGACCTAGCACACAGAGCTCTTTCCATTTCTGCCTTGACGTTTTGTTAAATGCCCTTTTGTTTCATTTATTTCCATTTGGGTGAAGCTGAAATGTTGACGTCTCAAACAAAATCCTGATACGATCAATGCAATCCCTCCTGGCTCGCTGGCAGCAATCCCAGTGAAGCCACCTTTATGTCAGGCTGGCTGCAATGCCAAGGCAGGAACCCCGGTTTTGACAGGGGTCTTCCCTGAAAAGGGGGAATGATGACCATGTTTTTACTCGCTTCATCTGAATTTACTGACTAGATAATGCATACATGTAGCTCTAGGAAAAGAAACAATTGCGTTTGGGAGAAAAAGGAAAGTAACATTTACAAAGCTCATTTTAAATTTCCAACTCTTAACACAAAGTTAGTAGTTGCTCCTGTGTTGGAAACTGTCTTCCGGTGGCAGACCCCAGCCCACTCCCACCCAGCTAGTCCACAGCTCCCAGGACCTAACCCCACCATGCGACCGCAGGTGACGCAGATGGGAGTGACTTCAAGCCAGACTCCGGGGAAAATGAGACAAAGGCTAACGGGTGTATTGGCCTTTCAATACGCTGTCATCGCAGTGGTAAAACATTCTGGAAGTCAGCTGCCTGCTCATTTGCAGAATGCAATTCTACTAACATGCATGCCCCATGTGGGTGACAAGGCAGACACACCTGGCCACACCCATGGAAAGCGTGTCACTCTGAGGCTCAAGAAAGTACCCAAGTGGACAGAAAGGAGTTCACCTTGAGAAGCAGTCTGAGCTCAGTCTCCGGTGTGACAATTCACCTAGTCACTGACCTCATACTCTTAACAAGGCAAAGATCATTTTAAAAGATAAAAAAACAAGATAAAAGGAACAGGTCACAAAGACAAAAACCAGGGCATGGGGACAGACAGGGGGACCTCAAGTAGCCCAGGTCAGAGAGCGCAGGTGGGGGGCCCGACTCCCCACCCTGGAAAGGCAGTACAAGAAGAGCCTCCTCATCAGAAAGCCTTCCACACACGGGTCTGAGCGTCCCGAGAAAGCATCACAAAATGAGAAGGCAGGAAGGAGGCTCCCATCTCCCTCCCAACGGCTACCGCTCTGCACCACAGGTCCCAGCCTCATCTCTGCTTAGGGGCTGCCTTCTTGACCAAACTGCTTCACCTTCCCAACCAATTATGTTTTTAAAGTCCTACAAGGCCCCAAAATCTGTTATGAGGATGTGCTTTCTTACATTAAAGATAACAACAAAACCTGGATGCTCTATGACCCAGAGATCTGGGCAAACACAAGAATGGCCACATTACAATGACAAGTGTCCAGCCTACACTGGACATCACCGGGAATGAAGGAAACTGTGGAAAACAAAAATCGTCCCAAGTCGGTCAGCTAACAATTTGACAAGATCCATGTCCCCGAAAACAGGGCAAAGTGAGCAGACCCCACTGTGGGGACCACTGGGAGGTGCAGGGCCATCTGCAGGCTCGGCTCGGCCTCTCTCCAGGCTGCTGCCCCCCAGGGCTCAGGTGCGCTTACCTGTGCGGGGGGATATAGGGAGCAGAGACGGTCGGCAGGACCGCACAAGGCTCGGCCAGCGTTTTCTTAGCCTTTTTTGCCTTCTTCCTGACCTTAGACGTGGACCTGACCGTTTTGACTGAGCTCTCCTTTCTGCACACACCGTTTTTCATTTCGACATCCCCGTAAATGTTCAGAGGCCTGCGTGTGCAGCCCGGAGGTGTGTGCACGTCACAGTACGCAGTCTTTCTGACGGAGAAGGTGGTGCTGCCTCCGGTCAGCTCCTTCACGGGCTCCATCTTCATGTACAGGCCAGCCCTCTGGGCACAGGTCACATGGAAGGCCGTGTAGCAGTTGGCTTTGTGGCACTGGATGCAGGCGCCCACGCCCTTCTGCTTGCAGAGGTAGCAGGTCAGTTTCCACCGGGCCGGAGGGATGTTCCTCACACCATCGATGGGCTCGATGAACACGGTGTTGGCGAAGCCCACCTCGGGGATCCACAGCGCGCACACCACGTGGCCCCAGCGGTCATCGTCTGTCTTTTTGAAGGCACCGCCCTTGTTGGGGCACAGCACACAGTCGGCGGGCCGGGCCCGGGACTGCAGGCAGTGGCGGCACAGCCACTGGCCCTCAGGGATGTAGGGCACCCCATAGCACTCCTGGTGCACCGCTAGGTTGCACAGGTCACAGAAGAGGATGACATTGCTGTTCTGACACTCGCCGTCCATGCAGATGCAGCACACGGCGTCCTCGTCGATCAGGGACTGCTGCTCGCCCTGCTTCTGGGTCTCGCAGTAAGACTCCTTCTCGAATCGGTCCATCAGGAACTCAAACATGTTCTGTGACACCGCGGAGACACAGTCGCCCTTCCGCTTCTCATTGATGATCTCCAGCCAGGCGTAGTCCTCCTCATCCATGTCATACTCCACCTCGTTGTCCAGCTCTTCCGCTGACTTCTCAATGAATTTGTAGTACATGGGGGGTCTCCTGGGTGCCGATGGGGGGCTGTACTCCACAATCCGCACCTTGGGCTCAGGAAGGGTGCTGGCTGAGGCAGGTGTGCCATGGGTGCTGGGCAGGGCTTCACTTTTCTTTTTCACTCTGTTGTTTTTGTGGCGCTTAGTTCTTAAGCAAACAGGTGGCCTCTCACTGTTTTCTTTATTGCTGTTGCATTCACTCATTTCCTGAGCAGTGAGGTCATCTTCCAATATGATCTCAAGAGGATCAAAAATACTGATCCGATGCAAGCGCCCTTCGATCTCTATCTCAACCATCCTCTGAGCTTGCGCATAAGTCAGGGTCTCTCGCGTAGGGGAGTGTTTAACACTGCACGGGGAGGAAGCGTGCCTCGCTGCAGAGCCTCGATGGCATCGTCCTTTCCTCCTCATTTGGCAATGATTACCTAGAACGAAATCGAAGGAGAAGTTACATGCAGGTTGGCAAAAGACCTGAGAACACCCCGAAAGCACATCTGCACAGTGCCAACTAATCAACACAACACCCTGAGTAGGAAACTCAGAGCTAACACATCACTAAGACTCCCATGGCCCTCCTCCACAGGGCTCAGGGCCGTATTTCAAGAGCAACTCCCCAGAGCCAGCGGGAAGAAGCACACCAGGGCTCACAAAAGCAGTGGCCTCGGGAGCTCCTGATGACACACCAGTCACCTTTACAGGCCAAGTCAATCGGTTCTCCACAGGGACAGCACCAGGCCCTCCTGAGCAAGGACCCAGCCTCCAGCCCGCAAGCACGCGGCCATTTTTCTGGCACCCCCTCCAACAGTCCAATGCTGAACTGGATTCCACCAGGCACAGAGGCTGTGAGGGCACAGCAGGCATGCTCAACGGGTGCATGGGCCTCAAGAATGCTCCCTAAATACACCTTTTCCTTCCCGCGGAGCCCAGGGGAGCGCCCCTGGGAGCCCAAGTGCACCTCTGTACTCACAGCATCGCTGCTGGGGGCCAGCCACCAAGACAGGACGACATGGTCCCCAGCCTGCCCGTCCCCTCCACAGACATGTCCTCCACACCTCCCGCAGCCACAGAGACCAGTGAGGAGAGCCCAGTACCAGTCAGTGGGAACATCTTTACCTCGTGGACCAGCTCAGCTTCTGCAGATCCTTGTGTGTGACCACCACGGAAGCCCCACCCCGGGCTGCTCAGAGGGGACTGCTGTTCCGGCTCATGTAAACCCAGCTCTGCACACCACACTCACTGAAAGGCGTCTCTGCTATCCTCCCAGCACACCTGAAGATGCTCAGCTACTGCTGCACATGGGCTCAGGTGCCCAAAAGCCTGGCCCCAGAAATTTGTGAGCATTTGCCCAAAACAGCTCTTCCCTCCACCCCACAGGGGAGAACCCTGCTGTCACCTCCTGCCTCGATTTCTGGTGTTCCCTGGTATGACCTGGTGCTCAGGCATCTCGGGTAAAGACATGCCACCACAGATACCACCCACCAAGCAAGGCAGGCCCCTAGCAACGACAACAAGAACTACTCAGACTCCTCCCTCCAAACAGCCACATTTAACTGACAGCAAGCAAAATGATTTTTAACTAACTCACAAATATTCCATGTCGAAGCCCACATCAGGCAAGTCCAGGACGGGGCTACCAGGGAGCTTTAATTCATAGCCTCACAGCAATACACCTGGTCTTCAAAGAAAGCCCTTGAGAGGCAGGACTCACCTCACCCCAGAAAATCCTACATGTGCTTTTTCAGACAGACCCTTCAGTTTATAGAAACCTACACATTACATCCAAATTAGACAGACATTTTCTATACCAAGGACCATGGGACACCGGTGGTCACCCAAACCCCAACTCAACTGCATGTGAGGAGCCCGCAGGTGCCACTCAACCCAGGATTCCCACAGAGCTATCAGCAAAGCCACCTCAGCAGCCCTGCACCTCTAGCAGGAGCCCCCAAGGTATCAGCACCACACCCACCAGAGGGGACCCCAATGCCCACAGGGACAGCTCCGTGTCATCACTGAATGAGGCACAAGCAAGAGGTGGATCTGGTTACAAGAAAAACACGAATCTGACATTTTCTCATTTGCAGGCAAGTACCAAGCAGCTCTAACTCTAACCAGCTCTGCGATACCCACAGCCTGCCAGTAAGCACTGAAGCTCTTCACCATTCTCTGACCGAAGTCTTCATCCTATACCCGCAGGCTCTGTGCTTGGCCCCCTAGCCCCGACCACACTCGGGAGCTCTCATACAGGGACAGCATTTCCTCGGGGAGGGATCAGCAAGCCAGGAAGCATGCCTCTCCACAAATAACTTTAAACATCCTGAAAAGCTCTGTGGGCAAAAAAGGGGAGGCCACTCCACACTCATGATCAGCTGGTTTGTTTCCTGCCAGGCTGTGGACAAGTCATTTAAACTCTCCCAGCCTCCACCCCTGTACTACGAAGTATACAGACAGGAGACGCCTCCGGGGCAGCAGCGTGACCCTCCAGGGAGTGAACACAGGCACCCAGGCAGTACCCAGCAGTGCGAATAACTAACACCCAAATTCCACAACTGCATACCCGCTGAAGACAGACAGTGGAAACAGGCTCCTGCACTGAGAAGCTCTCTGGGGTGATGGGAACTTCCTTCACGAAGGGGGCGGTTTCCCCGTGTGTATAAAGTGCCCGAACTCTGCCTTCTGTGAACTATGCCTCAGTGAAGCAAGGCCCAGGAGAGCCCGCGCTTAGTCCCAGCGTTTCCTGCACACGTCCCGCGGGCTGGCCGAGGAGGACAAGACTGGATGGGCCTCCGGCTGCCCCGGAGAAACCGGGTTCAACCCTACCCAGGGAGTTTCCTGTCCTGGCAAAGCAGATTGGGCCTATCTATTACATAATGCGACCCGCGCGAGTGCAGCTGGGGCTGGGAGAGAGACGTGGACCTGTGCCGCAGACCCTGTGGCCTCCTGGCCTCTCCACCTTGCGAACCACCCGGCCCGATCCAGGCCTCCTCGACCTCCCCACCTCCCGCTCGCCCGCCCGATCTCGGCTTCCTCAGCCTCCTCCACCTTGGCCTCCCCACCTCGCGACCCGCTCGGCCCGATCCCGGCTTCCTCGCCTCCCGATCCGCCTGATCCGAAGTCTCCCAGCCTCCTCGGTCCCAGAACGATCTCGGCCTCCCGATCCGCCCGGCCCGACGTTTCCTGGCTTCCTCGGCCCAGGCCTCCGCCTCCTGATCCGCCTGGCCGACGACTCTGACCTCGGACTCCTCATCCTTCTCGGCCTCCACGGTTTCCGCCTTCTCCGCCTCCCTATCCGCCCAGCCCGAAGTCTCCCCAACCTCTCGGCCTCCCGACCCGACCGGCCCGACTAAGCCTCCTCGGCCCCGGCCTCCCCGCTCAAATCCCGCCCGACAGACCTCTCCGGCCTCCTAGGCCTCCCGTCCGCACGCCCACCCCGGCCTCCCGTGTCCCCGCCGGCCGGCCGCGACGCCGGCCTCCCCGCTTCCCGTCCTCCGCCGCGGACAATGCGAGGCTGCCGCAAACATGGCGCCCACAGCTCCGCCCGAGGCGGCCGGGCGCGCTGGGCGAAGGCGCCGCGCCACTCACCTCCGGGGCGCCGCGGTCGCGGGAGCCCGGCAGGCGGGCGAGCGGGCGGGCGCGGGCCGGGCGGCGCTAATGGCGCCGCGGTTCTCGCCAACGGCCGCGCAGCCGGGCCCCGCCGGCCGCGGGCGCGCTCGGCGCCGGGCTCTGGGCCCTCTGGGCGCCGCGGTCGGGCGGGGTCGCGGCCCGACTCGGCCCGCTGCAGGCCGGCTCGGGGCCCGGCCGAGTCGGCGCGGGCGCGGGAGCAGAGCTGTCGGACGCCGGCGGGGCGCTGCTCGCTCCCCAGCGAAGCAAACAATGCGGCGAGCGCTCCGCCCGGCGCACTGCGTGCGCGACGCGCTCCGCCCACCGCCGCCGTGACGCGAGCGGGGGCGGGGCTGGGGGCGGGGCCTAGTCGCGCGGGAGCAGAGACCTGGCGAGCGGGATCCTGGAGTCTGGAGTCCCGGGAGAGGGGGGCCCGGGAGTCTGGGGACCCTAGGAGAGGGGGACCCGAGGGGAGTGGGGCCTGGAGAGTGGGGACCCGAAGGGAGGGGGACCCGGGAGTGTGGGGACCTGAGGAAAGGGGGGCCCGAGGGGAGGAGAACCCGGGAGTGTGGGGACCCGAGGGGAGGGGGACCCGGGAGTGTGATGTCCGGAGGGCAGGGGAGGGAGACCCGGGGGTGTGGGGTCCCTAGGAGAGGAGGATCCGAGGGGAGGGGGACCTGGAGTGTGGAGACCCGTAGGGAGGGGGACCTGGGAGTGTGGTGTCCAGAGGGCAGGGGAGCGGGGGCCGGGGCGGGGGGCCCAGAAGTGTGGGGACCCGAGGGGAGGGGGACCCGGGAGTGTGGTATCCAGAGGGCAGGGGAGGGGACCCAGAAGTGTGGAGACCCGAGGGGAGAAGGACCCCGGAGAGTGGGGACCCGAGAGGAGAAGGATCCGGGAGTGTGGGGACCCGAAGGCAGGGGGACCCCGGGAGTGTGCAGACCCAAGGTGAGGCCGATCCAGGAGTGTGGGAGTCCAGGGATGTGGGGACCCCAGAAGACGGGTACCCCGGAGTGTGGGGACCCAAGGGGAGGGGGACCCGGAAATATGGGGTCCTGAGGGGTGAGGGACTAGGGGGTATGGGGACCCGAGGGGAGACCTGGGAATGTATGGGCAATACAGAAAGGGTGTACCCTGAGTGTGGGGACCCTAGGGGATGGGGACCCAAGGGGTGAGGGACTGGGGGATGTGGGGCCCTGAGAGGAGGGGCATCCTCAGGGAGAGGGGACCCGGGAATGTAGGCGCAGTGCAAGGAGGGAGTCCCCTGAGTATGGGGGCCCGAGGGGCAAGGGGACCTAGCTGTGTTGTGGCCAGGATCAGGGGCCCTTGAGGGAGGGCCTGATGACCTGGGAATGTTTGGAGACTTGAGAGAGTGAGGTAACTGGGATTAGGTACCACAGTGAAGGTCCATCCTTGCTTAGGTGTCTGAGGGGAGATGTGGAGCAGTAGGAATATGGCCGACCTGGGATGGGGTGACAGTCCAGTACGGATGTGTGAGTGGAATGGGAGCGTGAGAATACGGGGTGACTAGAAAGTGCTCCTGAAAATGTGGGGTGACCAGGAGTTGATTCCTGAGGGGGCTGGGAAGGAGCCTTGAGAGTGAAACTGACCAGGAGTGAGGTGTCCTTTCCCTTGTTGGGAGGAGATTGGGTTGGGAGTGGCTTTGAGGAGTCAGAGGGACCTGCAAGGGCACCAGACTTCGAGGGGATCTCTCAGGGGAAGGTGAGTCAGCAGAAGTAGCGGGGCACTGGCCAGGGAGAAAGGTCACTGCATGGGTTAGGCAGGATGTTGGTGGGGGGAGGGGTGACTAGAGGCACACCTGACAGGTGGGGGGGCAGAGGATGTGTGTCTCCCAGCTCAGATTCCTCTGTTGTGAGAGTAATTAAACACTGACACCCACCCACCACCCAGAATTCAGTAAAGCCAATAGGGACTGTACAAGATTTCATGAAAGGACCCTGCGGGTAGGAGCTCAGAGATCTACATCTTAGGCTTCTGCCGGCCACTCCCACGTTAGCCTTAGATTTAAACTAAAATTCAGTGATTTACTGGGAATTTTCATTCGAAGATTCAGTCCCAAAATGTTTTGAGATGGAACAGCCTAGATGGCTCATTGATTTTTCCTTCATGATAGTGACTGGCGCAGTAGCAACGAAGGGTCTCCTGTTGGTGTGGAGAGCTCTGCTTGTGTAGCATCAGGGCAGCCCTTCGAGAACAGCAGCTGTCTGCCCCAGGGCAAGGACACCGTCCTCCACGTGAGGGGAGCATGATGGCTGCTCAGAACGTGCTTAATGGGAGTGGGTCAGCCTGTTTACCCAGGTGGCCCAGATGGGCCAACACTCACACTGCACTGCAGCCAGAGCATAGGTTGAGAAGTCGGGGCCTGAAGGATCAGTACCACAGTGAAGGCCCATCCCTGCTCAGTCCTGAGCAAGGCCCTAGTGAAGGTGGGAATAGGCCTGTTGGGGACCTCAAACCCGCAATGGCCAGTTTTACATCCTTCCCTGAGGGATAAATGAAGACTCAAGATGACTGGTATCACCCTTTCAAGATTTCCTGTTATCTCTTAGGCGTGGGCCACCCTCTCCCACCTACAGGACTAAAACTGCTGACTAAAACCACTAAGACTAAGACCCTTCTTAGTGTAAGACCACCTCCACCCTCTGAGTCATCCATCCCCTCCATCAGTAAGTGCTGAGTTGGCGTTTTGTTCCTCATGAACAAATGGTCATCCCAGACCCCACTGTATTGCCATTTGTCTTTTACTTTTTTCTCCCTTTCTGTGCACCGTAACTCCTAGCTGGGATTGAGGTTCGCTGCAGGAGTGTCCAATAACTGGTGTGCAGCGTGGCCTGAACCCCCAGCGTTCTCACCTGCCTGGTGGACTTACCAGGGGTATTTTGACAGTATTCAGAACTTGTGTGATGATTCCAGAGACAACTGGTGTGGAGCTAAGGGAAGTGCTTCCAACACAAGTAAGAATTTCACTGGGGTTAAAATGTGGGGTAATCTTTTTCTTTAAAATCTCTTGCTTTAAAATTTCTTCCTTTAAAATCTCTTTTAAAGAAGGGAAAGTACACAGTGCCAGCTAGCAGTATCACTGAAATACACCAGCAAATAATTAAATACAACCCTTGGTTCCTGCAGGCAGAAATTTTAGATATTTAAAATTGGGACAAGATGAAAAAAAAATTTAACAAGAGCTCACAGCGGAGGAGAAACTTTCTCCTGAGACCTTCTCAGCTTGGACCTTGGTAAGATCTGTTTTAGATCTGTTAAGTATTAGTGCCCCCAAAGTTTCTATTTTAGAACAGGACAAGGAAGAAAAGTATTAAAGAAAGTAAAAACTACCCATTATACTGCTGGCTCCTCAGGGAGACCCAGAACTGGGTGAGAATTTTAGAGAAACTCCTCAGCCTGCGACTCCAGACTATTTAAAAATAAAACATTCTGAACCTTGTATGTCTAAATAACAGTAGGACATTAAGAAGGTAGCTAATCTTGTTTCCCAGTGGTGGTTCAGCAAATACAGTACACGGGTGAGATTTGTGGAGAGACTCCTTGGCCCACACCTCCAAATTTTTAGAGACTGACACAACAATATGGAAGCATGGTCATCTTCAGGGGTGGTGGCAACAGAGGTGGTGATGGTTGCTCAGGACCTGTACCAGAGGGAATAAGGTGGCAATGATGGGCCAGTGGCAGAGCTATGGAACAGAAAAGCAGCTCCCCGTTTCCTGCTTCCCTCTGCTGGGTTGGGCATGGGGGTACAGCCGTGTAGTCCCAGCTATGGGAGAGGATGAGTTTGGAGGATTGCTTAAGTTCAGAGGCTTTACACTGGGACTCCTGGAGTCAATGTTAACTCAAACTATCTCAAAACCGGTGGAGAGTTACTGAGCTGATGTGGGTTAATCTGTGGCCCCTACGTAAGAAGTTGCAAATATTAAAATCATTGGTGTCAAAACAAATAAAAAGGGGACATTTCAAGCCCTCTTTCAAAGAACTGGAAAGCAGTGGTTTAGTGCTAAGCATTGCTTCCTTTAAACGTGACTGTTAATGCAAAGGGAAATACTGATTTTGTTGCTATTTCACAACTAGAATTGCACCATAAATAAGAGGAAAAATGATCAAAATTGCCTTATGTTCAGACTTCCTTTCTTTCTGCCATGCACCATAACACCTGGTGGGAGATTGGGGCTCACTGAGATCATGGGAAATTGCAGAAGAATGATACCAATAATATCAAGCCTCCATTCATCCCTTAAGGGAGTATGTAAAACTAGCCACTGTGAATGTGGTCCCCAGTACAGACCCAGTCCTAGAGCCCTGCTACATCTGCACCAGCCCCAGGAGCTGCAGATGTTGCCTCTGCTTACCTGAGTACAAATGCACAAGGGCAGCTAAACGCAGAAGAGAGCAAGTCAAGCTCACAGCCTTCCTCCCTCCACCCTTGGGAACCAGATGCAAACCAGCAGGCTGAGAGGCCTCTCACGAGACAACGCAAAACTAAGACAGTGTTCTGACAAAACATGACGTCCTTCACAGAGCAGGAGGCAGACAGACAGCCACTTCTCAAACAAGCAATACTGCGGTGTGAAGAAAAAGATTCAACACAAGGCATCTCAGAATGACACTGAAATTCCAGTGATGAGGGGCCCAGCCCCAAACCCCTAAGAGAGGAGCATCTTCTTTAAACAGACAACAGATGGAGAATGAATTATCAAAGTTCTGCGAAAACTGAATCTAAACTAGCACTAAAGTGAGACAGCAAGCTAAGATGTACTTGCAGCCCATAAACATCCAAGCGTCCCACAACACAGCATCACTTCAAAATTACTAGATAAACCTTAGAAAAATGACAGGTGAGTCACACAGTGAGATATGGCTGTCAGCACAGTCAGTAACCTAAGAGAAACCTCCCAGGTTAATTCTGCATGACATGGTACAGGGAGGTAAATGGGCAGGGAGTTCCTGAGCTGCTTGTTAAAGGATTTTAGAATATGGAGGGGTGGGGTTTAAATGTTAAGTATCGCCAGGCATGGTGGTGCACACCTACAATCCCAGCACTCCTGAGGTTGAGACAGTAGGATCCTTATGAGTTCGAGACCAGCCTGGGTTACAAAATAAGCTCAAAGCTAGCCTGAACTGCATAACAAGACTCTGTCTCAAAAAGACAAAAAGAAAAAGATTAAAGTATCAAGGTTTCCACTAGAAAAATTGAAATAGAATTTACAACTTCCCAAACAGGTGAAGAAAACATGAAATGAAGAAAAGTCAGCCAGGTGTGTTGTGTGCCTGTAATCTCAGCACTTGGGAGGCTGAGGCAGGACCATTGCTGTGAGTTTGAGGCCAGTCTGAACTGCATAGTGAGACCTTATCTCAAAAACCAAAACAACAACAAAAAAACCAACTGAAAAATATAAAAGCCTGAAATAGGACTGATAAAGAACATTCTAGAGATGGCAGGAATAAATTCAGACACTGGAGTAATCAGAGAAATGTGGTTAAAGTAATTTATTTGTAAACAAGCACTGACTTTTAAGATTGGAATAGAAATATTGTTAACTACTATTATAAGACATACACTTGATGAGTGTCCCGAATTATTTCCTCTAATTGACGTGACCCAAAGACAAATTGCTTCACCACAGGCCAACTAGTGGCATCTGCCCCCTGCTTCAGTCTAAACTTGTCAAGTGCTTGGAACTCACTTCTTTTGTTCAACAAAACTTCCATTACTCTGCAAACTCAGGAATACAGTTAAAATTGTACTTTATGAAAAAATATACCTGAGAAATGACACTGAATGATTAAAAATAAAAGGATGGAAAACATGAAGGCCAGTCAGCTGAGAAATACGACCCTATTGGCAATGGATTCCATGTGTGTTAAGCTCTGGTAGAAAATCTGTCTACGTTTTGCACATATCTTGAAACTTTTCAGGGGACTGAGTTTAAAGTTGGGAGATGAATCTAACAGAGAAAATTTCAAGGCAGCACAACATTCAGTCTGTGGCCTGGGTACTGTTGGTGGGTTTTAGCCAGCTTTATGCTGAAAATCAAGAGCAAATGGTATACCTAGATGAATTTAAAAATTGTGAATTCGGCCAGAAAGAAAGCTCTGGGAAAGTTGGGGCCTGTGAAGATGAAACAGAACACAGCTTGGTTGCTAAAAAGATTAGTATTAAAAGGAAACTGAAACCAGGTGTGGTGGCACACACCTTTAATCCCAGCACTTGGGAGGCTGAAGCAGGAGGATTGCTGTATGAGGCCAGCTTGAGCTACACAGCGAGACCCTGTCTGAAAAGAAGAGGAGGAGGTGGGTGGGAGAGGAAGAAGAAACTGCCAAACACAGTACAATAGGGTAAAAGGAAAAATGGTTCAAAGGCATATGGGGACCCACTAGGCACCACCCTTCAAAGGGGCAAACGTAAAAGTGAAAGATTTTGCTTTGAAAAGGCAATCCCAGGACACCAAGCTCAGGAGTGGCTGTCTAGGGAATTTGTTCCCCTGGATTTGGTTCACAGTGCTGAGCCATTCAGGCCCTCAGAGACCTCTGCAGCCATGGTACAAGGGAACCTGGCTGCTGCTTGAGCCTGTGGCAGACCTTGGCATTACCCATGTGGTGCTGGTTTTACAGGCATGCAGAATGTAAGAGTCGTGGAGTCACAGAAACTTCCACCCAGATTTCAGAAGAAGGCAGTGTGTCCCTGAGAAGGAGTGCATGAAGCTGGGAGAGTAAAGCCAGAAGTGCAGTGGAGACCCCAGGAAGTTGGAGAAGCCAGAAATGTAGAAGCCGCAGGGGTGAGCAAAGCCAGTCTGAGAGAGAAGCCGTGAGGGGAGCAACCACTAGCAATGCCATAGGAGCAGGGCCACCCAAGCCCTTAGGAGTTCCATGCCCACAACGTGCCCTTGGCGCTGGACCTGGAGCTACAGGATTTAACTTTGCCCTGCGGGGCTTTGGTCTTACTTCGATCCCACTGTTTTCTATCCCCCATCCCTCCCTTTTGGAATGGGAATATGTGTCCTGTGCCATTGTATGTTGGAGGTATTATTTCACTTTCTTTTTTAGGGGCTCACAGCTAAGAGTTTGCTTTGCATCTTAGGACATAGGGCTTCCTTTGGAATGGTGGCGAGGTTCACGGCTTAGCCTCCGAAGTCTCGCAGTGTCACTTCTGCAGTGACCACCTCATGCGGCTTCAAGAGCTGGGAGGGGTGCAGACCCCACCCCTGATGGGACAGTGTTAGAGGCACAGTTGAAGGGGAGCACATTGTGGGAAAGAAGTCGCAGCCACTTTGGGAAAGCACAGGCTGCCACAGCATGTGCCCCACTCTTAGGTGTGGGCTCCAGTGCCTTCCCTGCCTGGGCCTGGGCCTGAGAGACTGCCCTTGTTCATCAGGAGACATGCAGAAGTGTTTGGAGGACTGGTGGTTGGTTTTGGGGGTTCTGGGGATTGTGCCCAGGGTGCTTTACCATTGGAAGTTACATCCCTCTAACTCTTAGCCACCCTTCCCCTTTTTTAAAGACAGAGCTTGCTAAGTTTAGCCCAGGCTGACCACAAATTTATGATCCTCCTGTCTTAGGCTCCTAAATAGATAGGATTACAGGCATGTGCCACTGTACCCAGCTCCCGTAGTGTTTTTAGCAGCAAAAATACTGAGGAAAATCCCCAAATGTCCACAACCCAGTCGGTAAATAGTGAGGTATCTCATACAGTGTAATCGCATGCAACCACAGAAGTGCATGGGTGGCACCATGGAGCTGTACAGCCACTTCACACACATCAGGCTGGACAGAAGGAGCAAGTCACGGAGGACTGCACGTGTGACTGCTGACGCCCAGCAGAGAGAGCTGGGAGCTGTGTAAGTATACACACACACACACACCTAGGTCTACTGTGTTCTTTCAGTCTCTCCCTCTCCCTCCCTCCTCCCCCTGCTCCCGCCCCACCCCGCCCCAGGAATTGAACCCAGGGCCTTGGGCATGCTGGCTCAGTTCCCTACTCCTGAGCTGTCCTCCTAGCCCTTCCTTTAATTTCTCTTAACAAACCTTAAATTCATACTTTTAACTCCTATTCCAATGTCAAGTGGTGTTCATTCTCTCCTCCTCTAACTCTGTTCCAACAGCAGGAAACTCACGTGCTCACCCACCTCTCAGCGCCCCCTGTGTGCCACCTCCGAGCTACGCCAGGAAGAGACTGGTCACAGACGCATCACCTGGGCCCTCCACTGACACACCCATCGAGAGCTCAGCTCTGGAGACATCACTGCCCTCAGAACTGCTAGTTCTGCTGGTGGAAAACACAGCCCCAACAAAGGACAAGGAGCAGGATGGGAGGGGTGTTTTGTGATGTTCTGTTTTCTGGAAAGAATAAGAAAGCCCTTCTTTCCTTGCTTCTGGATCCATCTCTAACCTTTAATTTAGCAGACTGTTTTCACAGACAAATGAAACATTGCTTAAATAACATGTTTTACTCACTCCAGTAATCAGGAAAAATAGTTTTTCCTGACGTGTTCTTTTCATGGAAATCTAGGGATGCACATGGTTCTCCTTTTCAACTGAAAATAAGCAGACGCATTGGCCGTCCAAGCAAGGCCTTAGGTAGGTGTCATATTTGAGAGTTAATGTCATGGAGCCAGCGTGACACATCACCTTGAGGGAACAGGGTGGGAGCAGCCGGGTTGAGCCAGCGCCCACAACGCCCTCAGACCTATACCGGTCGGGCCACTGCTCTTTGGCTAAAGGTCAGCCTTGCGAGATGCAGGGAGTGGCTTCCTGCAAGCCAGGTGCCTGGCAGCCAGCAGGGGCTTGGAGAAGAGGAGTCTGCGTCCACAGGTGTGAGAAGTGAGCTGAGCTGGGGAGGCCGTGTGGGCTCAGCCTCCTGGCCAGGGACAAAATCGGGAAACGAACATCTCAGGCATAGCAGAGACTCAGCCCTGCATCCCCTGGGTGGAGCTGATTTTCCAGCCTTGCCTTGCGCAATACACGCCTTAGATGAGCCGCCTGGCCAGAGGCTGGCGCAGGTTAATTACCCCCTTGCAAGCGCCTGTGCAGATGAGTCAGGTCAGCACGCAAGAAGGGGGGCGTTTCTCGGCCAACAGGGATCTCTGGGGCCCACTCACTACCACAGGAGAAAACCAGGAAGAAGAATTTTCCCAAACTCAGGACCAGGCGCAAGGAGGGCACTGTGCCTCTAGGTGGGCCACAGGCTCCTGGGCTGTGCACCTGCCTACCTGGCTGCTTCCTGTCGATTTGGTATTTTACATCTCAGCAAGGGGAGACTTTAACTCGTAGAAAACAGATGGCCAAGTAGCAGATTCTTGTCCAAAGGCCATGCAGGTGAATTCTGTCCAGTAGTGAGTGGTGACAGAAGTTCTTTCTGCTTGGTAAGAAAAGATTACAGTTAGAAAAGATGGCAGCTTTACAGCCTTATAGAGCATTAATAAAGTTTTTTTTTAATTTAAATTAGCAGGCTTACTAAAGTAAGCTTTTTTTTTTCCAGTTACTGAAAATACTTTCTGATTTTTTTCTTTTACGGTACTGAGGATTGAACCCGAGGCTTTGCTAGAGCGCCCTGCTCTGTGTTACTGAGCTCTATCCCAAGCCCATTCATTTTACTTTACTACTTTATTTTGAAGTAGGTTCTCACCCGGTTGCCCGAGCTGTCCTTAAATGTGTGATCATCCTGCCTCAGCGTCCAGAGTAGCTGGGATTGCAGATGTGCGTGACCAGGCCTGCTCTCTCAAGTCTTGAACCAGCCTCGCCGTGCAGGGTTTCCTCCGTGAATGATTAAATAAACCTTTGACACCCTCAGTTCAGCGTTTCTAGCTTTTTGAAAATTCTGCTTTGACAGCTCCTACAGCGTCCTCAGCATGTCCTCCGGGATGTCCTGCGCTGCCTCGGGTTCAGCTCCTGCCTTGGTCCCTGCACTTCTCCGTTGTCCCCGGCCTGCCATGGCAGCATGTGCCTCCCGGAAGGACTTGCTGAACTCTCAGCCAGCGCTGTGACAGTGCCCTTGTTTGGAAATAGTCTTTGCAAATGAAATCAAGATCAGGTCGTAGGGCTGGGCCCAAATCCAGTGACTCACCTCCCTATGAAAAGAGGAAATTTAGACCCACACAACAGGAAGACAACCATGTGGTGGCAGAGCCGGAGCCTGGAGTGACGGCCACAGCCGAGGAGTGGAGGGTGGTGGCCTCGGGGAGGCTGAGGAGGTAAGGAGCCCCACCCTCCAAGGCTGCAGAGGAAGCCAGTCCTGCCCACAGCTGGATTTCAGACTTCTGGCCTCCGGAACAGGGAGAAAAGAGGTGTTGTTTTAAGGTGCCACCCTGTGGTCCTCTGTCACAGCATCATGGGACACAAATGCACCCTTTCAGCTACCAGCACCTTCCTGCTCCTGCTGGGCAGCCCCTGTGGCCCTCGGAGACCCTGCAGCAAATGCTGTGGGCTCACCCTTCACGGTGCACCCACCACCAGCCCTCTCACCTGGTGCAGCCAGTGCCCCGACCACTGCGGCCGCTCACCCTACCTGTTTCTCCCTCCGTGGCGCAGCCTCAGGACTCCTCACGCCTACACCGAGCACCTCCTTGGCATCGCATCTCCCTCCAGCTCAACAACAACAAAAACCACCACATGCACGCACACACATGCGCGCCTATGGAAAACGGGTGAGAGACTGGAACAGACCCTTCTCCAAAGATGTGCAAATGGCCTGTAAGGGCATGAAAAGAGACTCAGTATCATCAGCCGCCGGGGAGCTGCAGGCCAAATCCACAGCGAGCTAACAGTGCACACCCCCCAGGATGTGAGCATGGAGACAAAGGAACCACGTCCACAGCTGCTTTGGAAAATGCCGGGTACTTCTCAGAACGCTGCGCATGGAGTTAAGGTAGGATGCAGCACTGGCCGTCCCCCCCCACAGAACACAGTCCGTGCCCAAAAGCCACGGAAGCATACATCTTCCGTGAAATGAGCATGGGAACATCCGCAGGTGTGTCGCACTCAGATGACAAACCACAAGGACGGCAAGTGCTGTCTATCCGCACATGCAGTGTGAGGGGACAGCATGGATGAAGGACGCCAGGACGCACGCCGCGCCAGGGAGGACCTCGAAGGCCTTGTGCTCAGTGAGAGAAACCGGACACAAAAGGCCGCGCTTACCGTTCCTCCTGCGGGAGGGGTCCAGGAGGCGGGTCTGGAGACACAGGGCAGGGGAGGCCGGACTGCAGGTGAGGGTGCGGGCGTGCAGCTTGTCCAGCAGGTGACCGTGCTGCCGCCAGGACAGCAGCGAGGGCACACCAAAGCCACCGAGTTGCATGTGCCATGTGGGTGAGCTGTGCACAAGCTAAGCTGTTTTCTTTTGTACCAGGGATTGAACTCACAACCTCGCACCTGCCAGGCAGGCACTAATGCCACTGAGCTCAATCCTCAGCCCTATTTTTTGAGACAGGGTCTCACTATGCAGTTCAGGCTGGCCTTACTCACTTTGTAGCCCAGGCTGGTCTCAAACTCACAATGATCCTCCTGCCTCAGCCTCCCGAGTGCTGGAATTAAAGGTGTATGTATGCCACCATGCCCAGTTAAAGCTAAACTATTTCAAAAATGCTTCAAATAAAAGTTAAAAATAAAACTAAATGACTTTAAATTCAGGAATAGACAATGTGGACAGATCTCTCCCTGCTCCTCCAACTAAATACAACTTTTAAATGACATAGCAGGCAGTTACAGGACTCCAGGTAGAGGAAGGAGAGAAGCAGGCTGGCCAGGAGCCAAGAACTGGGAAAGCCCAGCAGTCAGGGCCGTAAGGCCCAGAGTTCATGACTCTTCCACCGGCAGCCGGAGGAGGCCAGGTCTGGCATCTCCCTGGCCTCCCACCCGGTTCCTGGGGGACCTCACCTGCCCTGCCATTGGGCAGTCAGCAGCGATGGTTAGGAGCCTGCAGGTACCAGGTCTACACGTAGGCCTGGCCTCCCCCTCCCCACTCAGTAGCAAGGGGCAGCCCAAGAAGCACCTCTGTCCTCGGAGGTGGCACCCACAGAATCAAGTGATGCCTCTGTGGCACCAAATGAATAGGACAGAGCAGGTATGCAAGGGCTCTGAAAACTGTGTCACCATCAGGTGACACTTAGCAGTGTAGACCAGGCGGTGCTGGGCGTACCCTGCGCGCCCTGGCCAGATGACAGGGCTCCAAGGTTCCTAAACCAGCGCCCACGCTGCCCGGGCTGCAATTAGAAGATGACTTGTCGTACCCAGAACCAGGAAACTCCCAGCTTGAATCAACAGATGCCAACGTCGATGAATCAATCAGTCGCTGGAATTATCTGACAAGGATTGTAGAGCAGACATCACAAAAATACCTCAACGGGCAATTACAAATAATCTTGAAACATGCAAAAATAGAAAATCTTGCCAAAGCCAAACCAAACCAAACCAAAAAGTCAAGTGTTTGTTTGTTTGATTAAGAATCAAATGGAAATCATAGAACTCAAATAAATCAGCATCCTGGGAGGGTGGGGCAGGAGGCAACCAAGCTCAGGCGTCTGGGAAACTTAGTGACTTAGCAAGATTGTGTCCCAAAATTATTTTTTTTAAGTACATTTATTAGAAAAGAAGAAAGTTATGAAATACCCTCATATCTTTCTTTAAGAAATTAGAAATAAAAGACAGAATAAAACCAAGTACAAATAGAAGAAAACAATAAAGATCAGAAAACACAATCTCTTATCAAAATGCCAATGTCATTTTTCATAAAAATTAACATTTTGATTCTTACGTTTCTGTAGAAATACAAAAGACTCAGCGTAGTCTAAATAATTACACCAATCTTGACAAAACAGCATTGATATCAAGATAAACAAACCACCAAGGTACCAATATGAAGTCCCAAAATAGTTACTCACATAACAGACAACTGATTTCTGGCAAAGATGCAAAAGCAATTCCAAAATGATTTTTAAAAGGGCTGGGGATATAGCTCAATATGAAGGCCCTGGGTTTCATCCCCAGTGCAGGAAAAAAAAGGCATAGGGAATTTCAAAATGTTGAACTGAATTAAAACAAAAGTACAACATATAGAAAATGCTAAGAAATGGCTAAAGCAATATTGACAGAGGAATCTAGTAGACTAAAAACGGCACTAGACAACCACTGTGGAAATCAGTGTTTTAAGGAATCTTCCTTTAAAAGCTAGGATTGGAAGTCCCATTTGACCCAGCTATTTCTCTACCAGGTATCTTCCCAGAAGCACTAAAAACATTGTATCACAGTGATATATGTGTGCACATGTTTATAGCTGCACAATTTGTAATAGCCAGATCTTGGAAACAACCTAAATGCCCATCAACCAAAGAATGGATAAAAAAAGATGTGGTATTTTTATACAGTGGCGTACTACTCAGCCATAAAGAGGGTAAATGCAAAGCTTTTGTAGGTAAATGGATGCAACTAGAGACCATACTCATAAGTGAAATAAATGGGACTCTCGTGTGCAAACATCGTATTGTCTCCCTAGTGTGAGAAGCTGAAGTTATATATATATATATGTGTGTGTATATATATATGATAGTTAAGACTGTTATATTACTAATTTCTCTTAGCTCATTGAAAAGTTTGTGCTAATATTGTTTACACTACTAAATGCTGATATCTTGTACTCTGAGTAACTGATTTAAAGATAACAAGCAATGTATTAACCATTGTTACCTTCTAATTATCGTGTTTTGAAATTTTGTTTTATTTTTTCTCTTTAAAATAAAAAAAGATTTTAAAAAAATTTTTTAAAAGAACTGAGATATAAAAATGGCGCATAAACGTTCTGATAAGCCACACAAACTGCGTGGGTTCCAGGGAGGGAAAAGCCAGTGTCTCCTGAGAATTGGCCATGCTGGGACTGGGAGAAGCCACCACGAAATCAACTAGCCAGCCTTTCTGTAAGCTGTGCAAGCTGAGCAGGTTCCAGGGTGGCAAAAGTCAGAGAGCACCCCCCACAAACCTACCAGTGTGCAGGCTGAGAATCAAATACCCTGTCTCCCCCACACACACCATAATCACCCGGCTGGTTCAGAGGACAGGCTGAGTTGACAGCAACCAAGGTACATAAAGCAACTAAATGCTTGTATTGTCTGTTGATTTTGCAGGCCTGAGGCTGGTGGTCTGAGCGTCTGAGGAGGATGACAGTATGCAATGTAGCAAATATGGGGGATCTCCTTCTAGCTTGTCTTTGAAGTCCAGCATTGTTCACACTGTTTTGCTTTGTTCTGATTGCTTTGCTTTATTCAATATTCTGTTTTGATCGGTTTTGTTCTGTTTTGTTTTTGGTTTGGTTTTGCTATACCTGATGGAATGGACAACTATTGTGAAGATAACAAGATATACTATGGTAGCTATTACTGTTTTCCCAGTATCCTGTTTGAAGTTCTGTACCAATTTTGCTGCATCGTTTTGATTGGCGTTGTTCTGCTGGCATAGACACCCTCCCCCCACCCGGAAGTTGAAGCTCAGGATGGGAAGGACGCGGGGGTCCTGCTCTCCGAGGAGAGATGCCAGGATGGGCACGCGCGGCTTTCAGACGCGCTGGGTCTAAGTGCTGGCGCTAAGTCCGGCGGCCCTGGCTCCCGCCACACTCTGCGGCCGCCACGCGGTACAGAGATCAGCGGTCTGTGTGCTTTCCGCGCCTGCCCGTGTGCTCAAGGGCTCGCTTCAGCTGAGGTGGTCGCCGCAAATGGGGGTGGAAAGGAAGAGGGGGCTCCGGAGCTGGGGGAACCCCACAGCCCAGATGCTGTACAGCTAGGTGGAGAAAGCTGTGACCTAGGGCACACAGCGGGACGTGGAAACCGGAAGTGGCTGGAGTGAATACAGCCCTTGGGTGGACACCATTGACTAACTGCACCCAGCAGGGAAAGCAGGGCGGGCTTCAGGAGTCACACATAAAAATCTGAATGTGGTAGGGCTGGGCATGTAGCTCAGTGGCACAGCCCCTGCCTGACAAGCGCAAGGTCGTGAGTTCAATCCCCATTACATAAAAAAATCTGAATGCGGAAAGAAAACACCTTTTAGCAGTTACTCACTGTCACTCTCCGTATCTGGAGGATTCCGACACTGCGGGCACTGGACAAAATCGTTCATTCACGAACACAGAGAAATTACGTTTAACTCGTTTCTATCTTTCTTCACTGCTTTCAGAGGCTTATGGTTTCTGATTGTATTGCTTTTTCTTTTTTCTTTGTTTTTTTTTTTATTTTGCTCTCTGCATTTTCTTTATTTTCTTCATTATCTTGTATGTTGTTTTCTGTTAATTTTTTTTAAGATAGGGTCTCTCTATATATTCCAGGCTGGCCCTAAACACACTATGTAGTCTAGGCTGGCCTCAGCCTTCAAGCAATCTTTCTGCCTCAGCCACCCAAGTACTGAAATTACAGGCACGTGCCAAAATGCCCAGGTTTTTCTGTTACTTTTATCTAATTATATTAATTCTCTTTCATTCCGTAATAGAATTTTTTGTCTCATTTTTCTCTCCTCATGTTCCTTTCCTTTATTTTTCTAATTTTATTCTTTCATTTTTCCCCTTCCCTGTCCTCTTCATTTTTACTAATGTTACTATTTGTCTTGATTAATATTTAGATGTTTAGTTGACTGTATGCTATTATTGAATTATTTCCTGGTGTTAATGGTGGTCTAGATATGTCTAGTAGATATTAACTGTGTGTCAATATTTTGTTTTGTCTTTGTGTTTATAATTACAGATCTCTTTTCAGTGGTTAAGGGTGGTACTGTGGTAGCCTTTATTGATTCTTATAGTATGTTAGTATCTAGCTTGTCTTTGGCTGTATCGTTGCTGATTTTGTTACTATTGTGAGGGTGGTATTGTTGTTACTGTTAATTGGTTTTTACTGTATGACAGTGTCTGGTTTGTCTTTGCATAATGAACAGTACTGCAGTTCATTTCCAGAGAACTAGGTGCTGGGCCAATTATATTACAGCCTCCCTTTCTCAAATTAATGGAGGTGGTCAGATCTTGGAACAGAGGCCAGGGCCTACAGTTAGTCACACCCAGAGCACATCACTGGGAAGCAGACGTGAATTACTGGGATCTCCATACTAGCAAAAAAGTATTGCACTGTGATTATAATTGACCCACAACCCTTGGCGTACACACACACAAAGACACATACACACATGGGCACGTACACAAAACATGAGAAAATAAGGCAACAAAATACCTCCAAAATCTCCCAGTTCCCCCAAGTTGATTGATGTGGCATCTACAGGGAGAAAATCAAAATCCAAAGGGGTAAATTATACAAAATTAAAAAAGAAGAGCCAAAAGTAAATCAAGCTGGACCAGGTGTGGTGCTGCATGCGTGTAATCCCAGAGCTCAGGGAGCAGAAGCAGGCTGATCACAGTAGTTTGAGGCCAGCCTGGACTACATAATTAACTCAAGGACAGCCTGAACTACATAGCAAGACCCTGTCTCAAAACAAAACAAAGCCAAACCAAGCCAGGTATAGTGGCATATGCCTGTAATCCCAGCACTCAGGAAACTGAGACAGGAAAATTGTTGTGAGGTCAAGGCTAGCCAGGATACATAATGAGTTCAAGGCCAACCTGATCTACATGGTAAGAACCTGTCTCAAAAAATCCAGATCAATAAAGTGCTCGGTGAAGAACTAGGATGGAAGCCATCCCTCTGCCCCCTGGGAGCCAGCAATGGCCCACTGGCCAGGGGAGAACTGGGTTGGAAGCCACACACCCCTCATGAGCCAGCCAGCGCATGAGCCAGGAGAGAATAACCCCCCTCAGATAAGCAACCAGCTGATTTGGAGGAACACAGACTGAGATGATAGCAACTAAAATAAAGAAATAACCTAAAACTTGTGTTGTTTGACTGACTTTGCAAGCCTAAAGCTGGTAGTTGGAGCAACTATTTAGAGCATAACAATATGCAATATAGTAACTATGATGGATTTACTGGAAATACTGTCATATTTTTGAAATCCAATATCAGGTTGTCACTGTTTTGTTTTGTTTCATTTTATTATTCTGGTTTATTCCCTTTAAAAAAAGTGTTTGGTGAGTTCAGAGGTGGCATAACTAAACAGATAAAGTACTTAATAAACAAAATCATCAGTGAAAACACAGAAGACACTAACAAAAAGCTAGCTGAGCTAAACAAAACAATTCAAAACATAAATAACCAATTTAACAAAATATTAGGGTCCATGAAAAGATACCAAACAAAAATCCTAGAGATAATAAAAATTCTGTTAAAAATATGGGTAGCATAAATGACCAGTGTGAGGCCAGAGTGTCTGAACTAGAAGATAGTGCTGATGAAGATGACCATATATTCAGAAATACCTTAAAAACAAGAGAACATACAAAATGGATGAAGCAGCTGCTAGATGATGCAAAGAAGACTAATATAAGATTAATTTGAATTAGCAAAAAGTCCGGAGACAGAACAGAAATAATAGCAAAAAGCTTTCTAAGTATGGAAAAGAGTTTAATATACAGATAAAGGTTCCATATAGAAACCCAAATAGCCACAGTCAGAAAAGATACATTGCATAGCATAATCAAAATCTCAGAAGTCCAACACAGTGGTACAACTTTAAAAGGTGTTAGAGAAAAGCAACAAGTCACATATAAAGGTAAACCATAAGAATTACATCAAACTTCTTAATACAAATCTTAAAATCCAGGAGAGCTTGGAGTGAAGGGTTTCAAACCCTTAAAAAAAACAGTTTCCAACCCACACTTACAGATCTGGTAAAATGGTCTTGGAAAATTGATGGAGAAATAGACTTCCCATGACAAAGGGAACCCTTAGAAATTCATAACCACAAAACTAGCACTCCAAAACCTTCTCAAGGATAAGCTAGAAGGAGACAACGAAACCAACAATGCCAAAATTGCCTAATGGAATGAATACACCAGGTAGGGTGAGCAGTTAAACAGAAAGGGGCTTTTAAAAAGCAATAAGCAACAGAAAAATGATGCAGTGACAGAAAAAGTTCATACCTTTCAGTAAAAACTCTCAAAGTGAATGATCTCAATGACCCAATCACAAGACACAGTTTAGCTGGGGGTAGTGGCGCACACCTGCAATCCCAGCACTTCGGAGGCAAAGGCAGGAGGATCACTGAGTTCAAGGCCAGCCTGGGCTACATAGTGAGTTCAAGGCCAGCCTGAACTGCAGAGTGAGACCCTGTCTCAAAAAAAAAAAAAAAAAAAAAAACAATTTAGAGCCAAGTGTGGTGGCATACGGATATGCCTCTAATTCTAGTAGTTTGGAGGCAGAGGCAGGAGGAACATCATGAGTTCAAGGCCATCCTAGGTTACATACTTAGTTCAAGGCCAATTTGAACTACGTGGCACGACTCTGTCTCAGGAAAAAAAACCAACAGTATATTGCATGGAAGAAACATGTTTAATCCAAAAGAAACTCATGAACTAAAAATAAAATGGAAAAGAATATTCCATGCGAGGGAAACCCAAAAGCAAGCAGAAGAAGTTTTCGTATTTTCAGACAAAGTGAATTCAACCCAAAACTGATCAGAAGAGGCAAAGAAGGTCACTCTACATTAATTAAGGGAATCATTCAAGCAGAAGTTAGAACAATTTTAAATACATAACACACAAAACACTGGCACATCCAACTTCATAAAAGAATCACTAGTGGACATTAACAAAATTATAGTAGGGGACCTCAATACACGACTACCACAAGTAGATCATCTAGACAAAAAAATCAACCAAGAAATATCAGAGTTGAACCACATCTTTGAAAAAAAGAATTAATAGATCCCTCCAGAGTGCTCCACCCAACAACAGAACACACATTCTTCACAGCAGCACGGGGATCGTCCTCGAGAATAAACCACGTGACAGCCCGTAAAACACTTAATACATACAAAAGAGTAAAAATCATTCCATGCATACTATCAGATCATAGTACAATGAAACTAGAAATCAATGGTGAAAGAAGCCACAAAAATTATGCAAATGCACAGAAATTTAACATTACACTTTTTTTTTTTTTACACAGGGTCTTGTTGTGTAGTTCAGCTATCCTTGAACTCACTGTGTAGCCCAGGAGGGGGTTACAGGCTTGCACCACCACACCCAGCTTAAACACTATACTTTTGAATAATCAGTGGATCAGAGAAGAAATCAAGGAAGAAATTAGATAGTTTTTAGGATCAAACAATAATACCGGTACGACACACTAGAACTTACGGACGCAATGAGAGTAGTTGTAACAGGGAAATTTATCAAAATATCAACAGAATTTCTCACAGAACTACAGAAAACAATCCTCAAATTCGTATGGAACCAGAGCAGACCCAGAATAGCAAAAGCAATTCTTGGTGACACGAGTAGTGCAGGAAACATCATAATTCCAGATTTCAAGTTAGGTTCCAAATCCGCAGTGATGAGCATGGTGTAGTACTGGCAGAAAAACAGATACGTGGATTAATGGAACAGAATAGAGGATGCAGAAACAACCCCAGGCACAATCAGTCATCTGATCCTTGACAAAAGGGCCAAAAGCATACATTAGAGCACAGGTAGCCTCTGTACCAAATCGTGCTGGGAAAACTGGCTGTCCACATGCAGAAGATTGGATCGACCCATCTGTCTTACCATGTGCTAAGTTAAAATCAAATGGATCATACATATAAACATTCAAACAGAAACATTTCATCGACTGGAATACAAAATAGGTAAGTCATAGGCATGGGCAAGGACTTTCTAAACAGGACCCCAATGGTGCAAGAAGCAATACTGAGAATCAACAAATAGGATCATATCAAATTAAAGCAATACTGAAAATCAACAAATAGGATATATCAAATTAAAAAGCTTTTGCACAGCAAAGGAAACAACCAACAGAGTGAAGAGACGACCTATAGAATGGAATAAAGTTTTGCCATTCCTCAGACAAAGAACTAATATCTAAAATATACAGAGTACTCAAAAACAAAACAAAACAACAACAACAAAAAAACCCTGTTCCCATCATAAAAAACTTATCTAAACATGGGAAACTGAAACGAATAGCTACTTTTCAGAAGAAGTATAAATAGCCAACACATATATGAAAAAATGTTCAGCAACCCTGGCCATTAGAGAAGTGCAAATCAAAACAACACATATTCTATCTCACTCCAGAACAAACGACTATGAAATCAAATGGGCAGGTGGTGCATGCCTGTAACCCCAGCACTTGGGAGGCTGAGCAGGAAGATCACTGCAAGTTCGAGGCCACTCTGGGCTACATAATGAGTTCAAAGCCAGCGTTAACCACGTAGCAAGACCCTGTCTCAAAAAAAAAAAAATGTTGTCAAGGCTGTGGAAGGAAAGAAATCCTACAATGTTGGTGGGAATGTAAACTAGTATAACCACTATGCAAATTAATATGAAAATTCCTCAAAAAACTAAATATCAATATCGTATTTGACCCAACTATTCCCCTTCTAGTTATCTTTCCAAAAGAGTTAAAGACATCATATTACAGATACATGCATATCCATGTTTGTAGCAGGACAACTAACTGATAATAGCTACATCTTGCAAATGGCCTATATGTTCATCAACAGATGAATGGATAAAGAAAATGTGGTATTTATAAATAAAGGAATACTATTCTGCTATATAGTATAAGCTTAAGTCACTTGTAGCAACACGGATGCTCTTGAGACCATGATGTTACATGAAATAAATGAGACTCACAAGCTTAAATATTGCATGTTTTCTCTTATATGAAGATACCCAAAATATAAACAGATTAAAGAGCAAACTAGAAAATAGATCATAGGAAACAGGGAAATAGATCTTTTGCAAATGGGGAGAGGGCCAAGAGATGGAAAGAGGAGGAAGGGAGGGAGAAGGCGAGGTAAAAAGAATTAAGATATAATATGTATACGTGCCGGGCGTGGTGGTGCATGCCTGTACTCGCAGCACTTGGGGGTTACTGTGAGTTTGAGGCCAGCCTGGGCTACATAGAAGACCCTGTTTCAAAAAACGTGTATGTGTTCCAACTCCCCATGAGAAATATAGTCGTATACAACAAACATGTACTAATAAAGATAAATTTTTAAAAAGAGAAAAATCTATAGAATTAAGTACATAGCTTAAAAAGAGGAAATGTCACAAAGCAGTTATCTAAGCTCCCATCTTAAGAACCTAGAAAAAACATGAGCAAAATTAAACATCTCCCTCCCTAAATAAAGTATACATATTATATCTTAATTCTTTTTACCTCCCTTCATGACAATAGAAAAGAAAATAAACATTCTGGTTTATTTAATGAAGCTAGTATCCCAATACTGATACCAAATAAAAACTGTACCAAAAACTAAAATTACAAACCAATACCACTTATGAATATAGGCACAAAAACCCTTTAAAAATATTAGTAAACAGCCGGGAATGGTGGCACATGCCTGTAATCCCAGCTCTTGGGAGGCTGAGGCAGGAGGATTACCACAAGTTTGAGGCCAGCCTGGGCTACACAGTGAACTCAAGGCCAGTCCAACTATACAGCGAGACCTGGTCTAAAAGAACGTATCATTAAACAAATTTTTACATAAGAAAGATTGTACCAAATGGGTTTTTTCACAAGGTTCTAAGTTCATTAGTCAATAGTTCACTAGTCAGACATATATTAATGTAATCCACCATTTTAAGTCTAAAGTAAAAATATTACATAGTCTGACATAAAAAAGAGATTTGACAAATTAAACACCACTTATGATAAAAAAAAAACTCAGAAAAATAAATAGAGGAGATTTATTTCAACTTGATGAAGACTGTCTAAATATAACCTACACCTAACATTATATTCAATGGAAAAATCTGGGTGTGGTGGTGGTGATTACACCTGTAATTCTGGCACTGTGGTAAGTTAACTTCAGAAGATCATAAATTTGAGCCCAGCCTGGACAATTTAGTAATATAGCAAGATCCTCTCTCAAAATAAGAAATAAAAGAAGGGCTGGGATGTATCTCAGTGTGAAGGCTCTGGATTCAATTCCCATGTCATGGTTTAGATCTAAAATGTCCCTCAAGGAGGCCAGGGATTTAGCTCAGCAGTACAAGAACCTGTTTGATAAGCACAAGATCATGAGTTCAATCCCCAGTACCCCACCCCCAGAAAAAGTCCCTCAAATTTTTCATGTGCTCAGAGCAGGGACTTTTTTTTTTTTTTTTTTTTTTGGTGGCACTGGGGATTGAACTCACAACCTTGCACCTGCCAGGGCAGGTGCTTAAGCCACTGAGCCAAACTCCCGGCCCTGGTTTTTTGAGGCAGGGTTGCACTATGTAGCTCAGGCTGGCCTTGCGCTCACATTGTAGCCCAAGCTGGCCTCAAACTCACAACGCTCTGCCTACCTCAGCCTCCCGAGTGCTGGGATTAAAGGCAAGCGGGGACTTTTGGAAAGAGACTGAATCATGGGAGCACTGAATGTGCTGTTGGAAGGTGGGGTCCAGTCAGCAGAGACAGCTGACCGAGTGTGACCTGGAAGGGTGTGTGCTTGTCCCTGGTTCCTCCCTGTCCACCCTGCTTCCAGGTCACCATGGGTGACCAGCATTCCTCTGCCAGGTCCTCCCACCATTTAGTTCCTCCCTTGGAACCAGCTCACCATGGACTAAATCCACTGATACTGTGAGCCAAAATAAACCTCTTCTCCTTTGAGTTTTGGACATTGGGTGTTTTGTTCCTGTGAGAGAAAAGTGGTAATATGGAGCTGGGAATGTAGCTCAGCAGCATAAGCACCTTCCTGGCAAGCACAAGGTCCTGAGTTCAACTCCCAGTACCAAAAAAAAAAGTGAATAATACATCCTAGTACCCTCACCTACACATACATACATGACTCACACACATACATGACTCTCTTTAGAGGATGAAAAGAGAAGTTATTGGCTCAGTGGTGAGCACTCACCTAGGATGCTGGATTCCAGCACCATAAAAAAATGGATAAAAGAAAGAACGAGCTTCAGAGTGGGAGAAAATATGTGCAGCTGACCTTACAAAGCACATACTAGACATATCTAAAGCCTTCAAAACTCAATGGTTAAAAAAATTTTAATTTTTTGAAAGGGCAAAAAATGGAGATATTCAGTTCAGAGGGTACACAGAGCAGACACATGCCAGGACTTCCAGGGCTGTTAGTGTGGAAGAAGTGCAGACTAAAAGCACAAGGCGTCACGGCTGGTAAAATTACTGTTCTGGTTCACATCCAGACGGCCCCCTGAAGCCTCACGTCCTCACGGGAGGGACATGGGGAGGTGGCTGAATCCTGGGTGTATAATATTCATCAGTGAATTAGTCTACAAATGAGTTTATACTGGGGTGGTAAAGCCTGTTGGGAAGAGGTGGGTCACCGAGGGCATAGCCTGGAAGGGCACGTGTCCCTCCTCCTCCCTTGATCCCTCTCTGTTTCCTGCTTGCCATGCCACGAGCTGCTTCTCCTCTGCCATGCTCCTCTGCCATGTTGCCCTGCCTTGCAGCCAACCGACCAAAGACTGTATGAACTATGAGCTAAATAAACCTCTCCTCTTTAAGTTGTAGGTGCCTGGTATTTTGTCCCACCAACAAAAACCTAAAGACAACAACTAAAATAAAATATACCAACAACACCAACGTTGGAAAAGATGTGGAGAAACCAGACACTCACATGTCACTGGTGGGTGTGCAAAATGGTAGATTAATTATGGGAAACAGTTTGACAGTTTCTTCAAAAACTGAACATCCAACTACCTTATGACCAGCATTTATCCCAGAGAAACAAAGTGTTTTGTTCCCATCAAAATCTGTACATGAATGTTGAGAGCAGCTATGTTTGAGATAGAGCAAAACTGGAATCAGTCCAGATGTACTTCCACAGATAAATGGCTAAACAAACTGAGGTACTCCCATGCCACAGACTCCTACTCGGCATTAAAAAAGAGCAAACTTGATACATGCAATGACTCGGACAAATCTCTAGGGAATTATATTATCCTGAGCATAAATGGTTAATCCCCAAAGTCTACTTACTATGTGAGCCCATGTAACATTTTTTAAAGACAATTTTAGAAACAGAGGGCAAATTAGTGGAACCCAAGGTGTATGACAGGATGGTGGCAGGAAGGAGGTGGATTTGTCTGCAAAAGAACAATGTGGTGGCAGCAGACTGTGGGCACCCAGACCTGCCTGGGTGACAAGTGCACAGAATTTAACACAAATGACAAGCACGGCTGAGGCCAGAGGAATTCGCAGGAAGACGAGGGCCCACGCTGTCACCACATTCTGGCTGTGATACTTGCTGTATATCACCAACAGGGCAAAACTGAGCAACACAAACAGGACATCTCTCGTGTGAGATCACATACTAGTTTAACAGAATTTCATTTGCATTTTTTTGAGACAAGGTCTTGCTATGTAGTTCAGGGTGGCCTTGAACTCCTGGAGATCCTCCTTCCTTGGCTTCCCAAGTGCTGGGATTACAGGTGCGTGCCACCAAGCCCAGCCTAATTTCCAGTTTTAAGAGTTTCACTTAGTTGTCCACCAGGGAAGGCAGGCAGATCAGACCTTGCAGGGACGTCCCCAGGTCTGACCTGCTCCAGTCGCCGGTGCGAGTCCAGGCCTCTGAAACTTCCAGTGCTGCGGGGTGCAGGCCGTGGGCTCCCATGGACACCCCCTTTAGGTTGGATAACTTTCTGGAATGACCACAGAAGTCAGGAAAACACTCATATTACAAGAGAAAATATGATAAAGAAAATATTACACTGGGAGACTGAAGTAGGAGGACCACAAATTCAAAGCCAGCTTGGGCAATCTAGCAAGATTCTGTTTCACAAGTAAAAGAAAAACAAAACAGAAAAAGAAAAAGTACCAACAGCTGGGTGAAGCGCACGAGCGCTGAGCAGGAGTTGGGGCACACGGCTCTCCTGGCGTCAGCTGTCGGGGCACACGGGTCTCCGGGCGTCAGGAGGCGGGGTACATGGCTCTCCTGGCGTGTGGCTGCATTCATCAACCCAGAAGCTTCCCAAATCCGCCTTTCAGGAACATTTATTTTGGTGCCAAGGATGGAACCCAGGGCCTCACACATGCTGAGCACGTGCTCGACCAGTAAGTTACACCCCCAGCCTAGGGACTTTTTAAAATTTCCTGTTTATTTTTAACTGGTACACGGTAATTACACATATTTACAGGGTGCAGTGTGGCACTTCCAGACGTGTGTACTGTGTAATGATCGGATCAGGGTCACTGGCAGATCCTTTGCCTCAGACATTCCTCTTATCTTCGTGTTGGGAACATTCAAAATCCTTCTTACCACAGTGACTCAGCAGCTCCCCAGCCCAGTCAGCCTTCCTCTCTCGGTCCCCCACACGCCCCAGCCCCTGTGACCCTGTCCCCTTCCCTCTCCTGTAGGATCAGATCTTCGCAGCCGTTGTGCCCCATAGGCAGGTCTGGTAATCAGCTGTCTCAACCCCATCTCCCCTCCGATGTGGGGCTGGGTGTCCCAGGCTAACATGTGGCTGGTCTTTAGGTGACCAGCTCACCCTGAAGGCATCCAGCAGCCCACCTGGAGCTGCCTCATTGGAACCCAAGATGCACCCATCCCTCAAGAAATTCCAGGGGGTTTAGGAGCATGTGTGATGCTCCTGCCACCTGGCTGCTGGGGCCATCAGGAGTCCTGTATTAGGAACTAGACACAGATTTCTCCTTGTGCCACACTCCTGTGGAGGATACCCTGCCCCACGCACCAGGCCTTGGGTCCCACCCCTGACACCACAAACAAATGCACAGCAAAACCCGGGCAGGAGACACGCCTGTTTCCAAAGTTATTCTCCTGGAGCTGTGGGCCTACAGACTTTTCATTTTTCAAAAACTATTTTTAGGGCCTACCATGGTGGTGCACACTTACAATCCCAGCACTCAGGAGGCTGAGTCAGGAGGATGGCCATCAGCTTGAGGCCAGCCTGGGCTACATAGCTGGCTCAAGATCAGCCTGAACTACATAGTGAAACCCTGCCTCAGAAAAAATACCCCAATAAATAAATAAAAACTACTTTTGCCGTGGGCTGGACTGTCTAACAGGAAGTAGTGTTCCTGTTATGATTAGGGCTACCAGAAAAAATGCAGCACTAGTTACATTTTAATTCCAGATAAACAACAAATAATTATTTTAGTATATGCATGTCCCATGCAATATCTGCCTTTCTATCTCAAAATCTGGAACCCTAGTTATGATCCTAAACCTCAATGCTGTTCCCACTAACACCACCAAGCCAGTGACCCCCTACATCCCTGGACAGAGGATCCCCATCAGCAGATCTGTGCCCTCTGCTCCCACCGGGGAAACCACACTGTCCACCAGGCAGCCTGGCTTTTCCCCTAGAGCCAATGACCACCGAAATCTGAGACCCTGCCACTCTACACCTCAAGGAGCCGCATCCAGAACTATCTCCTAGAGCCACAGTGTGGGTGTGAGACTGTGTGACTCCAGCTCTGCCCACGGGGTGGTGTGACCATGGTGA
This sequence comes from Dasyprocta punctata, assembly GCA_004363535.1. Classification (NCBI taxonomy): domain Eukaryota; kingdom Metazoa; phylum Chordata; class Mammalia; order Rodentia; family Dasyproctidae; genus Dasyprocta; species Dasyprocta punctata. Next base: position 41,870 of record RJWM01000896.1, on the reverse strand, counting down.
ATCCCTCCCCACCACTGTGGGGTGCAGGGCATGCAGGTGAGTGGGGCCCACCTGGGCCGTGTGGGGTCCCCAGCTCGACTGCCATGAGCCACAGCCTCCTGCACAGGTGCCCAGCAGCCACAGGCTAGGCTGGGCCCCAAGGCCCCAGCAGAAGGAAACCAAGGGGCTCCACCTACCACTGCCCCTTTTGGGCATAAACTGAGGCACAGGCACCTCCCTTCAGACCTGGCTCTAAGACCCAGGTGCAGAAAGGTCCAAGCCACCCCAGGGACCAGTGGTCACCAGCCAGGGGGCCAAGCAGCCTCGACATGTGACACGATCAGCCCCAACCCCTGTAGGGAGCCACTGAAGCTGGAGATTGATCACATGTTTGGGGCTAACGCAAGGCCAGCCCTGAGAACACAGAGAGCCCAAAGCAAGGCAGGTAACAAGCTGTTCCAGCTCCAAGAAGGCAAGGGGCCCAGGCCAGCCAGGCAAACAAGTTTCTAGAGGTGGTGGTGGTGCTGAAATTGACATTCTTCTTGGGAGTGTATAAATACACCGCTACAGTGGTTGAGCAGTTCTTTTTCTCCCATCAGGAGAGTAAGAGCTCTGCGGGACCACGACTTTGTCTCTTCTTCATTTTCTCACCCTCTCACTGTCCTTCATCCCAAGAGCTGCATGGGTCGCAACAAACCCCCCCACCCAAGCTGGCCTTACAATCCTAGTTCTCAGAAGAGCTTGTCCAAGGTCATGGGACGGGAACTCCGGCCTGGGTGAACCCTCCAAGGGCACAGTGTGCCATGCACGGAGGGCTGCCCAGCTTCGAGGGTGCTGCAGGTCAAGCCAAACCCTTGGTGAGGAGGGCAGGCCAGCCGGTGCGCTTTGTTCCTGTGTTGAGCACCCCACACGCAGGCCACCCAGTACCCTGCTGGCTCCTGGGCATGAACCACACTCACTGAAGATCAGTTGCATGCTGCAGCTGTCAGAGGCCAAAGGGACAGTCCCCATCTGTGCTGCGTCCTGCTACATGCTGAGCAGCATGGCCTCTCCTAAGCACCGCTTTAGGAGGAAATCAGTCACCTTGCACACAAAAGGAGCCCAGTTATGGGTGGACCTGCCGGCTGCAGGTGCAGGGGTCCCGTCCACCTGCCTTGCGAGTCCCTCTCCGGTTCTCACACTGGCTCTGCTGAGCACACTCCCCAGAAGCCTACAAACATCAGCACCCCGAGGCGAGCTGGGGGGTGAAGGTGGGTGCTTTCTGCATAGGTTGGTGAGCGGGTGCCTCCCTGAAGCAGCACCATCGGGCCAAAACTCTACAGAGTGCATGCGAGAGGTGGACACGGCGGAGAAGCAGCCAGCCAATGCAGAGGCCCAGAGGTGGGTGACCGAGGGGGACAGGGTGCTCATAGGGTCCAAAGCGGAGGCCTGCCCTCTCCTGAGAGCTCAAGCTTGGATCTGGAGGAAACCAGCCCCGCCGGGGAAGGCCGGTCACCGGCTCTTCCTGCCGCGGGCTGGACAGCGACGCCCTGGGCTTGGCCCGTCAGCCCAGCAAGGGTCACTGCGTGAGGGACCACAGCGGGGCTTCTCACCGCTTCCACAGTCCCGAGATGCCACTCTTAATTTTATTTAAATGAAGAAACCACTCTCGGCAGGGTCTACAAAAGCCGAGATCCGGACCTGAAACAGCCGTCGCGGGCCTGGCCCAGCCGCCGGGGCGAGCGAGTCTCCGGCCACTAAGCTGGGGACGTGCAAACGTGGACAAGTCTGCGTGGTTTCTGCATAAACAAGGGGCCGTCCCCGCCGACGGCGGCACGAAGACCCGGGCTCCGCTCTGCACTCCGGGCGCATGCGGCCGCCCCCGAGCTCCGCCTGCCTGCCCGCCAGCTCGCTTAGCACCGCTGCCAGCCCGGAAGCCCCGCGGAGGCAACTGGGTGGGGGCGAAGGGGCCTCAACGGCCGAGCCCCTTCAAGAAACCGCGGGAGCCGCACCCACTTCACACGCGTATCCAGCCCCGCCCTCCGTAGGAGGCACTGCGCCTGCGTGGTCTTCCAGCCCGGGGGGCGGGGGCGGGGCGGGACGTAGGACTGCGCCTGCGTGCCCCTCTCGGCCCGCCCAATCAGCCCCTCCTGGGCCTCTGAAGCGGCGGGCTGAGCCCGACCCCGGGCGGGGAGCAGAGTAAGGGGACTGCGCCTGCGCGCGCCCGCCCCGGCCCCGCCCCCGCGCCGCGCAGGGCCCTGGGAGGGGCGCAGCGTCCGGCGGCGTCGCGGGCGGCGGGGCCGGGGCGGCGGGAGGGGCGGCGGGGGCAGACAAAGCGGCTAATGAATGGGCGCGCCCGCCGCGCTGTGCGCCGTGGAGCCCGCGGGCCGCGCAGCGCCGAGCCGACGCCGCAGGTGAGTGCGCGCGACGCCCCCGCCCCCGCGCCCGCCGCCGGTGCGCGCCGCGCGGGCAGGGCCGCGCCATTGTCCGCGACCCGGGCCTCCCGCCCGCCGCCCCGCCCCGGCCCGCCCCGGCCCGGCCCCGCGCTGACAGCTGCCGCGCGGCCGCCGGCCCAGGCCCGCCCCGCGCCCGGCCCCCGCGCGGCAGCTCCGCGCCCCGCCGCCGGCCCATTGTCCCTCCCGTGCCAGACTCGGGCACCGGCGTTGTCCGCGTTCCGGGCGTGAAAAGGGAAGTCGCGCCCGCCGAAGTTGGCGCTGATCAGCTTAAGTCACGGCCCGCGGAAATCCACTTAGGGCTCCGGAGGAGACCGGGGCAAGGGCAGCCCTGCGACTAGGTACAAAGAAGCACGCGCGGCCCGTGCGTTTTCGGTGTCATCGTGGGGATGCGCTCAGGAGACCCGGAAGGGTTCGGCTGGGCTTTTTAAAGAGTGCAGTGAAGGAGCCGAGCTTCGGCCGCGAGTTCATTCCCATTACCGGTCATCGCGGAGCTTCACGGTTCTTGCCGCGGCGCCCCGGCGCCCTGAGCGCTTCCAGTGGGCCGTCCGGAGGATGCTCACTTCCTGAGTTCTCCAACAGATGGTATCTGCTCCCCGGGGCCTGCTTTTTCTCAGGAGAAGGTCTAGTGCACGTTCAGAAAATTCTGCGAAGCGTCAGAAAGTTTCGGCATCTCTGCCTTTAGCCCGAGGAAGCAGTTAATCTGCACTGAAAGAAAGCTTTAAGACTCAGGCTTTGACAGGTGGCAGTGGTGTTGCACAGCCCTCCCACCCACACTTCCACTTTATTCCTGAATGTGGTTGTTTTTGGATGTGAAAGCTCTCCTCTGATGTACACACACGCACACACACGCACACGCAGGTACCCTGACACCCTGGAGAAAGGTTTAAGGTCAGTTCTGAGAACTGACTGACTGCTGTGTATGTGCAAGCGAACTGGCACGCAGCGTCTGCGTAGTGAAACAGGTGTGTGCTGCAGGTCCCTGGTGGGATGGAACTAGTTTGCTGCCGGAGGAGAGCTGGGAAGTGGAGCTTGGGAAGTGTGAGGACAGTGTGGCCAGCGCTGTCCTCTGTTTCCTCTTCCTTGAGGTGGTAGTGGCTTTGGGAAGGGAGGGGGCAGGCGAGGGACAGCTGGGCTCCTTGGCCTGTTTCCTTCTGAGCATCTGCACAGTTCAGGGCCTGTGATGTCACTCTTCTGACTGCACTGAGACTTTCAAGTTGCAGGCCCAAGGAAGCCGGGCAGACTGTGCTCCTACAGCCCTTTTTTGTTTCACTGTGTCACAGTGTGCTCTAAGTTGTGACCATCCTTGAGTGGCTGAGCTCTGGCCATCCACTGCCCGGGGCACAGAGGGGCCCAGAGGAGCTCACCCCCTCCTCGGGACTCCATCCTGTCTGCACCCTGATCCTCCGAGCCCTCCTTGCCCCACTTTTCAGTGCCTAAGTTTTCATTCTGGAATATTCCAAATTATTCTCTTACTAAGTATTCAATGTGTGTTTTTGGTAGTTCAAAATCTGGAAAGCGTTGCTAGGAATAAAATAAACTTTCGTATCTCTGAGACAAGAAAACCCAGAGAGCCAGAGGAGCTTCCCTCTGCCAGGGCGAGCTCACCTCTGTCCCCTGCACCTGACCTGTTCTGCCTGCTGTCACGGAGGAAGGCCTGTTTTCGGAGAACGTGGTAGTGGTGGTGGGCATTGACATAAAACAGAGAAAAAGGCCCAGCAGCCAGACACACTTGGAGTCCCAGGTACTAGGGAGGCTCAGGCAGCAGGATTGCAAGTTCAAGGCCAGCCTTGGCAACTTAGCAGGACCCTCTCTCAAAAACAAAACAAAGTGGCTCTATAAGTGCTCTAAGGAAAAAAATCCCAGCAGGTGCCAGTTGAGGAGATGCTCAGTTTCTGTCTGGGAATTACTCTGGAAGGCCTCCAGGAAGGAGGGACGTTCGAGTCTAGCCCCGAGAGGCCGAGGGCTCCGTGGGAAGCTTAAGTGTGACACAGCCAGGGCCAGAGCCAGCCACCGGCTGCAGCCAAGGAAAAATGTTGGGGATCCAGTGGGCACACATCCCAAGTGGCAGGGTCTGAGCATGCCAGGCCTGGTGCCCAGCAAGGTGTGAATTCTGCCTGCAGCTGCTCGGACTGACCTGCAGGGACACTGTCACTGTGACTGCTGCAACAACCTGCCCTGCCTCTGGGCAGGTAGCCCTGGCGCCCGCTGGCCTTCAGCCTCCCCACCTCGGCAGACATAGCCAGGAGGGCCCAGGCTTCATCCAGAGCCACGCAGTCACTTCTTGTGTTCACCTGTGGTCAGTGCCACACTCACCTGCCAGAGAGAGCACAGGATGGGGACTGGGGGGGGTGCTTGGGGAGAGCTCCACTTGGCTACGGTATCACAGAAGCCACTGTCCACATCCTGTGAATAAAAGGACATTTAAAGATTTCCTGTAGCTTTCAGCCACAGATATGATTTCAGGCCTGACACTGGAAGGACAGCCCAGACCCTAGAGGAAAGGGTGGTTGGTGAGTGTACTGGTGGGTCCGGGAACCCACAGAAAGAGCAGGCCAAACAATCCGTGACCCAGAGCGTGTCATGGGCCGCATGGGGACCTTACCGTGGTCTGTTTGCTTGCTATGGAATGTGCTTTGTTTCCAAGGTATCACTATCAGGGTTTCTGAGCTCTGGTTCTGGGTTTATGCAGTTTAACCCTTCCCCGCTGTGGTAGGCTGCTGCAGTCCAACCAGGCTAGGTCCACAGAGTCCCCAAAGGTGGGCTTGAGCATTGGCCCACGAACAGCTCAGAGACTGGGTGAAACTGCTTCGTTTATTGCAAGCTCTAACAGAATATTTTATACTTTCTTTTTTGGCAGGTGTTGAAAGATTAGATAAAAAGAATGAGATCAATAGATGTTTTTGTGGTTACGTGATTCGTCAGCATAGGCTGAAAGATTATATTAGTCAATGACCTGAAGTGTGTTTTGCTACTAGTTCTGTGAATAGATTGTTGATTGGTTTCAGTTTGTTGAATCAAGTTTCCTCATTTACCTGTGGGACAAAATCTTTTTTTGTGTGTGTGGCACTGGGGATTGAACTCACAACCTCATGCCTGTCAGGCACATAAGCCACTGAGCCAAACTCCCAGGTCTAGTTTTTTGAGGCAGGGTCGCACTATGTAGTTCAGGCTGGCCTTATGGGACAAAATCTTAACAATTGTTTTAGAACATCAATCTTGGTTTGGGGAGGTCTAATGTATTATGGAGGGTCAGATCGTTCTAAACGCTCCATTGTGGTAGCCTAGCTAAAAGCCTGCAAAACATAAGACTACGTTCAGCCATGACGAAGCCCCCCCCAACCCCCTGCGATGTTCTCAAAGTGCTGATATCAACCGACTGTCTGCCAGGATGTGCCGTCCCTATCTCTTTCAAAAGACAAAACATGGTAACATCGGCATCCCTGCGTGGAGGACCCCAGGCCGTCCCAGCCGGCCGGTCACTGCTATCATCATCAGAGGCTCCCAGACTTCTGATTTGGCCTTGGCCTCGGTAGTCCGGCTCGGTGTCAGACCATTACACCATCAATTGTAGAAAAACATATTTGACATGAAATCTGTCTTTGTTAACTATCCCTTTGTTTTTGTTGTATGTTTTTGTAAATGGGAGTAGGAAGTCAGGGAGTTTCTGTACTTTGTTTACTGATTTTGTACATGGGAAAGAAAGAAAAAAATTCTCCGAACTGGGTCAGAGCGTAGGTTAGCACAACAATTCCCAAGAAGCATAAACCCATTCCCACAAAGCCAATTTTTATGCTGTGCCCTTTTCTTAGAAGACATCCTCTTTGAAGATCTATCTTCTTCCATATTTGGACCCTGTCACACAGTATGGCCAGAGAAGGACGCAGCAGTAGGCTGTCACCTTGGGTTCCATCTCAGGTTGGCGCAGACCCGGACTGTGGTTTTTCTCAGCTTGGGCACCACAGCTCTGTGGCGTTGCTGGCTTTGAGGCACCTGATTGGCTCCTGCCCCTGAACACATGATTACGTCCTGCAGCCCTGAGGAGGGTGAGACCAGGCCTTCCCTCACGGCCTTGGGAGGAGAGTGCTCCCTCTCTGTGGGGGAACCAGTGCCAGTCCTGTGAAGTTTCTGATCTAGAGACTTCTGGGACACACATGCATGCGCATTCATGCACAGACACATGCACGCGCACACGCACATGCACACAGTCCCAGACTGCCGCCTGTCTCCAGGATGTGCTTGCAAACCTTTGGAAGGAAATTGTATTGCCAGGATACTTCACCTCTGAGTGTGCTTTCCCTCTAAGGGAGGAGGAAGGAACATTCTCTACCCTAGCTTGCCCAGGAGAAGGTGTGAGAAGCGTAAGGAGGAGCCCGGTGCAGCCAGCTCACCCCAGTTCCCACTTGTCTTTAGCGCCTGTTGTCCCCAGCCCAGAGTCCTGTGGCACAGTGGGTGTGATGCCTTTGCCCCGCATGTGGCGGGAGGCTTGAATGGATCTAGACAGCGTGTTTGGGGCGTGCTGTTGATGGCACCGTGTCCCGAGGCTGTCCCGCCAGGATTGCAGCCCGCGTGTCGCCTGTGGGTGTCCGGGGCCCGTGAGCCTGGCCTGCGGTGTGGCGGTGGTGTGTGGGCTTTGACTCTGGGCTCCGCTCTCTTGCCTTCACCTCACCACCTGGAAGGCGGCACACAGGCTTCTTCCCTCGCTGCCAGTTTGGAGAGGTCGCGTTTTATGTGACAGTCACCTCCTTGTGGCAGGTGTTTCCCTTTCTTCTTTTTCTTCTTTGAAAGTCAAGGCAGACTCATGGATTCTTACTCCTCGCTGTCTTATATCCTGCGGAAGGTCTTTGCTTTTGCTGTGTGTGTGACGCTGGGACCAGTCAGGGGCCCTGCAGCTGGCTCCTGTGTCCTTCGTCCTTTGTGATCCGAGCTTGTGACCTGGCGTCTGGCTCACCTTGGCTTTCTTTTCGAGACTACAGCCAGCTGTTTCTTGCTTTCTTTCTTTTTTTCTTTTTCTTTTTTTTTTTTTGCAGCACTGGGGATCAAACTCACAACCTCTTGCCTACCAGACAGGTGCTTAAGCCACTGAGCCAAACTCCCAGCCCTAGCTTTTTGAGTCAGGGTCGCACTGTGTACCTCAGGCCAGACTTGCGCTCACATTGTAGCCCACGCCAGCCTCAAACTCACAATGCTCCTCCTACCTCAGCCTCCTGAGTGCCGGGATTAAAGGCGTGCGCCGCCGTGCCCAGCTCTTGCCAGCCGTTTCTTGAGTGCTTTAATTCTTTTTAATGAAGACAGTATCTGTTGTGTTTGGGTGTTGTCATTGCTGCTTTTTTCACCATGGTGGGGATCAAACTAGGGCCCTTTGCATACTAGGCATGCGCACTGCCACTGAGCTACACCCCCAGCTCGAATTTGTTTCACTGCCCACTGCTCTTTTGTTGAGCAGAAGACATCAGGAGTTGGGCCAAGGGTGTCACTCGGCGGTCACACACTTACCTGGCGTGTGCGGTGTCTGGCTTAGATTCCAGCACCGTGGCGGGGGGCAGGGGGAGGGGCGGGGAGCAAACCAGCAAATCGTGAGTTTGTACTGGTATGAATACAAATTTAAAATTGCATGGTTTTATTTCTTTCATTATTTGCTAAATAATACAGTGTAACAACTGTTCACAAAGCATTTATGTTGCATCAGATATTATAATTAATCTAGAGGTGATCTGAGGATACGCATAGGTTCCATGCAGCTATTGCTCTCACAGGTACTGAGGAACCACTGAATCATTGGCATAATTACTTGCCTTATGCTAAAATTCATGTGAAATTGGTTGTAAAGTTTGTGGGGTTTCGAGTTTTTTCCTGGACAGAGTCTTATATAGCTCAGCTAAGACTCAGCATCCTGAAGCACTAGGACCATAGATGTGTGCTGTCATGCGTGACTAAAGTTTGTGTTTTATAATTCCTTTGTCCTTGTATAGAGTCCACTTGGGATGAATAAAGTACATCTTATTTTTATTTCTTTATCTTAATTAGTTAATTTTTTGGTACTGGGGATCAAACTCACAACCTCACGCCTGCCAGACAGGCACTTAAGCCACTGAGCTAAACTCCTGGCCCTATAAAGTACATTTTAAAGTCCCTTGACAAATATTCTTTTCTCAGGTTATGGTGCCCACTTGATACATGTTTAGGTTGGTTTTCAGGATTGGGTATTTTTGATTCTTTGAGACAGGGTCTTGCTATGTCCTTCAGGTTGACCTTACAGCCCCGGTTGCCTTGAGCTCATGGTTACCCTCCTGCCTCAGCCTCCCAAGTGCTGGGATTACAGTGTGTACCACCATGCCCAGCTCATACTTGGAATGTAAAATAACTACTATAAAATAACTACATAGTTTGAAAGTCACAACTATATTAAAGATGTGTGCTGCAGCACCTCCCCTCTTTGTGCAGCCATTGTTACCTCTATTTCATCCTGCGAAACTCGGCATGCACACTGCCCTCCGCTCGTCGTCTTCCTCGAAAGCAGGCAGGAGTCTGGCTCTTTCAGCCCACAGGTCCCCTGGAGGAAAGCATCTGTGACTGAGGGTGTGGGAGTTTCCTGTTTGAAGAGGGTGACTTCTGGTCCTTGTAAGGTGACTGTCATGTTGGGAGGTTTCCAGACCCACTGTGGGCTCCTGGGCACCAGGCTTCAGGTGGTGTCTCTTCAGGACGCTGTGGTGAGAAATGGCATCTTGAGTAGTTTTAGTGTAATGAGATTCAGTTGAATGTGAAAATAGACGATACTTCACTAAGGTGACCGTGTTAGGTTGTCAGTGTTTGAGCTCCGCAAATGCCCATTGTCGCCTCCCTGGGTGACCTCCTACTGCAGGGGAAGACAGCTGTCATGCGAGTGCTTGCTCATCTAGTGCCCACCGACCTTACTGCCTGATCCAGTGCCCACTGGTCTTTTGCCCTCTGACCTCATTGCCTACTGATCTAGTGCCTGTTGACCTCAGTGCATGGTGACCTAAGTGCCCACCCATCTCAGCGCCTGCTGGCCTAAGTGCCCGCCCATCTCAGCGCCTGCTGGCCTGGTGCCCACTGATTTTGTGTGCCAGGGGAACAAGTGTAGAAGGTGGCTTCTTCAAGTCTTTAAATAAAAAATAACAGTCTCCCAGAACTTATGTCTGAAGGTGAAAATATTCCAAACATTTCACTTTGTCTAGTCTATGGAAAGGATTCTTTGATTTGCTGCGTTTAGTTTGTCTTTGAAGCTGAAAACAACTGAACACGGGAAGATTTCGGTCTGACTCCTTCCTGGCTTGCCCTCCTTCCCCTCAGTCTGTCCTCATGTAGTGCCAGGCCGCCTTAGGGTACTGTGTTTAAGTCCATCCAGGGAGTTAGGGCTGGCCGCGGCCGGCACTCTGCTGTGAAGACAGGCAGCCCCAGCGGTCAGCACCAGAGGGCCTGAATCTGTCCTGGGAGGATCTGTGTCGCACTGCCATTGGTTTTCATATTATATACGTGCCGATTGGTTTCTTTTGTGTTAGCTGGAGAATAAAATCAGTACCATGGATAAGTGCTGGCTCTGGACACAGTCCTGAAGCGCTGTAACTGGGCAGCCTGCATCTTTTCTTTTTTCGTGGTACTAGGGGTTGAACTCACACTTGCTAGGCAAGTGTCTTGGTTACTTTTTACTCGTTGCTGAGACAAAACACCTGACACACAAAATTAGGGAAGGAAAGGTTTATTTAGCTTACAGTTTTTGGAGGTTTCAGTCCACAATCAGCTGACTCCAAGGCAGGGTGGCATGGCACAGGGACAGCACTTCAAGGCAGCAACTGAACAAAAGCAGCCAAAGTAAAAGGAGCAAGAGCA